>JAVJIF010012963.1:0-111690 GCA_038442645.1 Agave tequilana | reverse complement strand
CGGTGTGAAAGTTGAGTTGAAGCCATTCGAAGGGCGGAGCAACTTTTACATTATGACAACGAAAGATGAAAAATATCTTGATACAATAAGATCTACACATGTGCAAATTTCGGTGTCGAGCACAAGCCAGAGGCAATGTCCACGGAGGTTTGGAACAAGGCGGATCTCACACGATGAGCTCCATTAAGCTACAACTTATCAGATGAGATGACTTACAATGTCATCGAAGAGAGAACCACCAATGACACGTAAGATCAAATGTATAACCTTCGTACGGAAGAAGGAGATGATATTATAGAACATCTCAATATATTTAACCATTGTATTAATGATTTGTTGCGAGTGGAGGTCAAGTACAAGGAGGATAAAACTTGCTTTTGGTACGATCCTTGCCGTCGTCCTTCAAGCATTTCCGGACCACACTCATATTCGGCAAGGAGACTCTTTGGTTCGAGGAGGTTGTCCAATACATCATTTCTCATATTTGAAATCACCTAGAGGAGGGATGAATAGGTGACTAGCTAATCTAATGGTAAATTAATGTGGAATTAAAACTATTTATGCAAACTAAAAATTCTTAAGCTAAACACACCAAGTATAACCTAAGAGTGTAGCCGAATTTCCCGTGAATGGCTCTTGACTATCTCCTCAAAATTCCTCTAGATAAGAGTTGAGGTGCCGCTTTGACTCTCTTGGTTGAATACAAGTGTGAGCAAACAATCCCAAGCATATAACAATATAAGCACAAATATATCAAGCAAGCAAAAATATGAGCAATAAGCATAAGCAAGATATAAAGACAAGTGAGAGATAGAGAGAGCAATCGCAAATGAAAGAATTGTTTTGAGGTTCGAGCACACTTACTCTACGTCCCCGCCTTCAACACTATGAAGGATTTCCACTAAAAAATCGATCCCACGGATCACTTGATGTCGCAACACCTACGAGCGAGTTCACACTAGAACTCCTTGGACTCTCTAGTCCCTCTCTTGTTCCCGCAAAGAACAAACACACGCAAGCACGCAAACTTGCCGAGGCCGCACCTCTACACCGAGTTCTCACTAGAACCCGAACAACGCGAACCTGCAAGTCCGCCTCCTCAAAATAAGAATGAAGACTTTGGTGATCACAACACTTTGATCACCTAAAACCAATCTCACAACAACTCTCCTATAGAAATGATATAGCAATGGATAGCTCAAGTGTGTGTGAGAAAAATAAGGATTGATTTGGTGGAGAAAAGCTCAAAGAATCACTTTTGAAAAACCTCTCGATAAACTCTCCTTTTGAATGAAAGTATTTGACTCTAAAACAAGTGGAGATAAACATCTAGAAGTGTAGAAAAAACTATCTCAAAAACCTACTTGAAATCTATGTAAAAACAGTCCATGGGAACCCCATTTTATAGGCTAACAAAAAACTAGCCGTTGGGGTCCAAATTAGCAGTCTGCACTGCTGTCGTTCGCCGTCCGGTCGACCACCAACGGTCGATTTTTTGACTGTTGGGAAGGTCGGCCGACCAGCCGGTCGACCGCCTTCAGGGCGATGGCCCAGGGTCGACCGCCCGGTCGACCGGGCCATTTTCAAAGAGCAGACACCCTCGATGGTCGATCCGCCCTCGCCGTGCACGCCGACCCCTGGCTCGGTCGACCGTGCGGTCGACCGGCAGAAGGCCAAAATCAGTCTTTGGGGATTTAAAAACTTATTATTTTTCCTTCAATAAAATCCCATAAAATCTCTAAAAATCTATAAAAATAAGTTCAGTAATATACTTTGATATACAAATATGTTTGAGAAAAAATCAAAACATGTTACAAATATTTTGAACTATTTTTGTAACTTGGAATTTTTGCCTTAAAACAAAAACCGTATTTTTCCAAATTGATTTTTTCAAAACTTCTCCAAATACAAAAATAAGATATTTTAAACACTTTTAAAGCTTAGATTGTATAGATATGATCCACTACACATATCTGATAAAATATCTATGTTTTTAACATTAAGCTCTAAAATGGTTTTCGTTAAAACACATGTATATATGAAACTCCAAAAATCAAAACGGTATTTTTTCAAAATGAAAACTCTTTTATAAAAACTCATCTAAATCTTGTGTGTGAGTGTATATGATACTTGAGCAATCCACCAACTAATCTATCCTTTACATTTTATCTAAAAATAAAATCTTAATAAAACAAAACTAGACACAAGTCTTCTCTTGAGGTCTTCACTTGAAAATCTTCTTCTCCTTCTTGACTTGGTCTAAGCCATGATCCAATGAGCTAGACTCCTCTTGAGTACTTGATGTGATCTTGATGTGCAAGCTCTTAAATCAAACCTTACTAGCTCCAAAACTGGACTTGAAATCCTTTATTGAAGCTAAACACCTACTAAGATCTTGATCACAAATCTGAGACTAATTAAATACAAGATCATTAGTACTATAACTACATGAGTTAATCATCATCAAAACTAGAGTAATAGGCCTTTGGGCCAACAATGTTAAGATGAACAAAAGGTCGGGTGATGACATTAAAAGTGAAGGCCTACTCGTCAAAGGATCAAATGATCATCGGGCTCGATCCAAGGAGAGAGGTCGTAAGTTTGACAACCGCGGAAGATCAAAATCCCAGAGCCGCAAAGATGTGGAGTGCTACAATAGCCACAAGAAGGGTCACATCAAGAAGAGTTGATGGAGGTTCAAAGCCGATCAAAAGGAAGGAAAGAAGTCGGAGAACAGTTCTACGGCTGGAGTTGTAACAGAGAACAAAACATAACTTTTTTCGTTTCATTAGTTAAACCGATCTCAGATTCATGGATTCTTGATTATGGTTGTACCTTTCATATGTGCAAACAGGAATTGCTTTGACACATATGAGAAGAAGGATAAGGTGAAGTCCTCATGGGAAACATCGTTGTGTACAAGATCGTTGGTTTGGCACAGTGAAAATTAAGATGTATGATAACATCATTCATACTTTTGGCAATGTGCGATATGTTCCTTCTCTCAAGAAGAATCTGATCTCTTCGGGTACTCTTGACGCAAGGGGCTCACTTACTCTTCAAGTGGAGGCAAGATCAAGATTTGCAAGGGTTCACTGGTGATTATACGAGAAAAGAAGCTTTGCAACAACTTGTACAAGCTCATGGGGGATACCATCTCAGGTGGAGCTGCTATATCCACATTGGAGATCTCAAATGATGACTCAGCTCATCTATGACACCATCGTCTTGGCCATATAAGTGAGCGAGCTATGGAGGAGCTGCACAAGCGAAAGCTGTTAAAGGGCTTGAAGTCTTGCAAGCTAGATTTCTGCAAGCACTGTGTCCTTAGAAAGCAATGCAAGGTATCGTTCAATATCATGAACAAGGAGAATCATGCAAAGGGATTCTCGACTACATTCACTCTGATATTTGGGGACCGACACCGACAAGATCACATGGTGATACTCGCTATTTTGTCACTTTCATGGATGATTATTCACGGAAGATCTGGGTTTACTTTATGCGGGAGAAATCCGAAGTCTTTGTGAAGTTCAAAGAATGGAAGGCCGAAGTAGAGAATCAAACAGGGCGCAAGATCAAGTACTTGTGTAGTGATAATAAAGGTAAATATCGCGACGGAAGGTTCACGGAGTTTTGCAAGCAACAAGGCATTACTTATCACTTCATCATGAAGAAAATTCTAGAGCAGAATGACACAGTGGAAAGGATGAACCCGACTCTCATGGGGGGAGATGCATGAGACTTCATGCAGGGTTGACCGAATCTTTTTGGGCTGAGTCGTTAACCATGCTGCCTTCTTGGTTAATAGATCAACATCAAAGTTACTCGATTACAAATGCTCTAATGAAGTTTGATCAGGTAAGGACATTGATTATTCTACTTTAAAGATTTTCAGATGTAAGGTGTACGTTCATATTTCTAGTTATGAATGGAACAAGCTAATGCCAAAGTCACTCGGGTGCATTTTTCTCGATTTTGAGAAGGGCGTGAAGGGCTACAGGCTATGAGATCTGAATAACAAGAAGAAGCTACTAAATAGAGATGCCATATTTGATAAAAGGTTTAGAGCAAAAGATGCTGACAAAGAAGAGATTCATGAAAAGAACCATACTGAAGTTCCATTGTTAAAAGAAGAATCTATCCAGGAGAATCATGCTTAGGTGGAGCAAGCACCAGGAGAGCAAGAAGCACTGGAAGGGCAATAAGCAAGGGAAGAGGTTCCAGCTGAATCTACAAGCATAGTACAGTCGAGATCGAGAAGAGTCATCAAGCCTTTCTAGTGGCTTAGATGGGAGGATGAAGCTTGCTACGCTCTCTGAGCTGGCGGAGACGATCCATCATCTTCTCAAGAAGCAGTGGAAAGCGATGAACGACAAGGATAGATGGGTGCTATGTCAGTGAAAATAGAATCTCTCCATAAGAACTCTATTTGAGAGTTTTGAAACCTAATGATCGGAAGGTCATCGGCTCCAAATGGGTGTTTCGAAAGAAAGAAAGCATCAATGAGAAGGAGGCTGATACCTACAAAGCAAGGTCAGATGCAAAAGGGTTCTCACAGAAAGGAGTAGATTATGATGAAATCTTCTCTCCGATGGTGAAGCATACAACTTTTTGGGTGTTGCTATCTCTTGTAGCACAACTTAACATGGCGCTGGAATAACTTGACGTGAAGACAACTTTCTTCACAGTAATTTGGAGGAAACAATCTATATATCTCAGCCAAAAGGATTCGTAAAAGCGGGAAAGGAAGACCTTATGTGTAGATTAAGAAAGTCTTTGTACGGGCTCAAGAAATCTTCAAGGTAATGGTACAAGCAATTTGACACCTTCATGCTCCAAATTGGCTACAATAGAGGTAAGTATGATTGTTGTGTTTATTCACGCACATTTGATGATGGCCACATGATTATCTTGATGTTATATGTGGATGACATGTTGATTGCATGTTCAAATATGTCAAAGATAAAGGAATTCAAAGGAATGTTGAATTTCGAGTTTGATATGAAGGATCTTGGTGTCACCAAGAAGATCCTCGGAATGGAGATTAAGAGAGATCGGGAAAGTAGGAGGTGTATCTTTCTCAAGGCAAGTATATCAAAAAGGTACTTAAGAAGTTTAACATGGTATATGCCAAACTCATGTCCACTACATTGGCTTCACATTTCAATTTAATGCAAAGCAAAGTTCGTCAACTGAAATCGAACTTGAAAAAATGAAGAAGATTCCATACGCAAGCGCAGTTGGGTGCTTAATGTACGCGATGGTATGCACAAGGACGGATCTCGCTGAAGCTTTTAGCGTGGTGTCCAAGTATATATCAAATTCTGGTATAGATCATTGGCAAGCTATCAAATGGATATTCAGGTATTTGAAGGGCACAACAAACAAGGGCATCATGTTTCAAAGACAACATGAAGCTGCGTGCATCATTGGTTTAGTCGACTCCGATTACGTAGGAGATTTGGACAAGCGTCAGTCTACTACAAGGTATGTTTTCACTTACAGTTGAGGACCGGTATCATGGAGATCTACGCTCCAATCGGTCAGTGCTTTGTCTACGACTGAAGCCGAATACATGGCGTTGACGGAAGCTGCAAAGGATGCTATTTGGTTTAAAGGTTTGGCAAGTGATTTGAGTCTACAACAAAGATCTATGACAATCAAATGTGATAGCCAAAGTGCTATTTGTTTTGCGAAGAATCAAGTATTTCATGCAAGGACAAAACACATTGAAGTCCGCTATCACCAGATTCGAGATTGGCTCAATTTCAAAGAAGTCGAGGTAAAGAAAGTTCACATAGATGAAAATGCATCTGACTTCCTAACAAAACCGGTTACGACGGAGAAGTTCAAGCACTGCTTGAACTTACTAAATCTAAAGACTTGCTAGCTGACAAGTGCATCTAGTCACCAGAGGTGCATGGAGGTGAGTTGGTACTCACCAAGGTGAACGAGTTGTAGCAGATGTGAGAGCGAAACTCTGCTTTGATATTCCGGAGCCCCTCGCTCTGATGTATTATGTTTCTGGAGGTAGTTCCAAGTGTATATTCTTGGAGGTATATTCCAGAAGTATATTCCAGAGGTATGATCCAGAGTATGATCAGGATAGCGAAATATGTTGCGTTACTCTGAAATGCAGACGAAGGCAGAGGCAGTGAACAATTCCAAGTGGGGTTGGATATCTCGCCAAGGTGGAGATTGTTAGAGTTAGCTTAATTTCTAACTTAATTAATGCTGCAGTTTTCTGTATCATATTTAATTTTGCATGGGCTTTTCGAGCATGGTGCAGTCATCATTTGACTTGGACTTCAACAAAGAAGTTGTAGGGTTACATGCAAGGTTTACTCCAGGCTTTAAATCACATGAACAAAACAATATTGATGGAGTTATCATCGTCCGAAGTACCCTATCCAGTGCATGTTTCTGCATGAGGAATTCCAAAGGGTTTTTTTGACTCTTTGACTGAATCAATGGATTCTCAAGAGCTCCTTAGCATTCATGATTGTGGGAAGACGAAGCGATGGATCTAGAAAGTTCATCAAGGCCTATAAATAGGTATGCTCCTTGTTATGAAGAAATATTCAAGATTAGAGAAGTATCTAAGCATTCAAAGCTTGAAGGTTATCACTTGTTTCTCTTGAAAGTATAGAAAGTGTGAGTGAAGGGGAGTGTCTCTTATTTCTCTTGAAAATATAGAGAGTATAGAAGAGAACTCTAGGTTAAGTTAGATAGTGTGTTTAAGCTGTGTGTGACAGAAGTTGGCGTAGTCGAGTGTGCAAGTGCTTTATACTCTTTTGTTGATTCCATCATAGTGAAGCCCTCTCCGAGCCTCAAGTTCAACCCGTGATTTTTCTTTTGAGTTTTTCACATAATCATTGTGTTCATTATTCTTTGTGTCATTGTTTTCTCTTACTATCAAGAGTAAGATCTTGAAGTGGTACTAATCTTTACGCCAACATTACTCTCAAAAGTAAATAATAAAACATGTACATAATTCTTTCCCCCTTCTTGTTCTATCACCAAATTGTGTCCCTATATTATTCTATCACCTAATTTTTCTATTAGATCTTTCAAATTGTGGAACTCCCCTTTCTTTAATTCTTTCTTTCTATTGTATTATTATAATTGAAACTCTCAAACTATACAATATATAATTAAAATTCTCAAATATGAAACTCTTGCTCTTTTTCCTTTCTCTCTATATTTTCTAATGTCCTACTTGTTGGTCCAAGAGTACAATCACTCGTGTTATGATGATTCATAACTCATGTAGTTAAAGAACTAATGATCCTGAAGTGATTATAAAGTCTATAGGTTATTTAAGATCACATCATAAAGCTTAACTCCAACAAATATATTATAATATCTCAAGTTGATGATTGAAGCTGAAGAAGTCAAGTTCAAGTCAAAGAAGACTTCGTTTCAATTGAAAAGAATTTACGTTTGTAAGTTAGAAGTTTGTTAAAACTTTAGATTATAATATTAATGGTTGAAGCTTGAATATGAACACACACACACATACACACACACACACACACAGAGTTTATTACTTGTTTTTATGGAGTTTTAAATATATATATATATATATATATATATATATATATATATATATATATATATATATATATATATATATATATATATTGAAAGGTTGTTTTTAACAAAAAGTTAATTTTACATCAATATTAAATATCAAAAATAAGTTTTTTTATTTGAAATATGTTTTGAATTTATTCCATACATATTAATGTTCAAAAGATATTAAAAAGCTTATTTTTGTATGATTTATAAGTTCAAATTAATTTAAATAAAGTTTTAAAAAGATTTAGAAAATCTGTATAATTTTCAACACTCTTTCGAAATGGATACTTTTGAAAATGGATACTAAGAGTGCACAGCACTAAGTTTGAACTGAATTATTTTCGATAGCTCTTACACGTGTTTTTGACAATGTTTACGAAAAGTTCAGTCTATTGTAGAACTGACTCATTTTCGATAATTTTTCTGCGTATTTCTCAAACTATCGAAAATGATTTTTGAGATGTAAAATTTTGATAGCTCAAAATTCATTTTCGATAGCGTTTTATAGAGAGTTAGGTTAGTTATAGAACTTATCCATTTTCAACAATTTTCTATGTGTTTTCTCAAACTGTCGAAACTATTTTCGATAGCATTTTTACAAAGAGTTGAGTTAGTTGTAGAACTGATCCATTTTTGATAGTTTTCTTTTAAAAATTGGTAGGGTCGAAAGTGCTTTTGACACCCTTATATAGCTTTCAAAAATAAACTACAGATTTAAAAAATATAATCATTTCTAATAATTACCTATCGAAAATGAAACATCCATTTTCAATAGATTTGGCATATTTACCTCCTAGTTTTTAACAATAAAAATTTTATTTGATATAAAAAACTAACCTTTTGTAACAAAATTTTACAACAGTTTTCACTGAGGTATTTATCTTCTAATCTTTGAGAGAAAAATTCTTAAAGATTTCTTGAGATTTTCTCTTCCAAATTATCTAGTTTTTGCGCGCACACAAACTTGTGCTTTCATTTCACTAATTTTAGCTATAGGCTATTGTTTATGAAATTACTAGTGATTTTGTGATCTCAAACATTGTTAATTTATGTTATATTGAATGTCAAGTGAGGTTGTTGTAGGAGTTGCGGCTTCGAGTTGATCTTGCGAGAATGTTGGTTGTAAGCATGATTTCAGTTTCACAAATCGGGCATAATGAAATTTCTTCACAAGAGCTGAGATGGGGATGTAGATTGAGTAGATCAAACATCGAGAGTATTTTCTTGTGCTTGCGGAGTTTGTTCGTTCTAACTTTATCTCGCTAATTTGTGTTTATTATTCTTGCTAGTTGTTTTTAGTTGTATATATTGTTTAAAATTGTTTTAATTTTCACATAATTTGATTAGCATCACATATTCACCCCCCTTAAGTGATTTTCACTAATGTAATTGGAGCTCTCAAATTATGAAAACTCTCTAATTCTATCTTTTTTAAATTTGAAACTCTTAAATTGGAGTTATGGAGTCAAACTCTAGAATATTGAGGTTTTAGATTAAGTAGGACCAAAACAGAGTATATGGAGTGTAAATTTAGTAAATAGAGAATATGAGATTATAGTATTATGACACTAGATAGTTCAGAAATACCGATGAGCAATCATTTTAAGTACTTAAGTTCTATTATCTAAAAGGATGGGGAGATCAATAGTGATGTCAACAATAGGATCCAAGCCGACTGGTTGAAATAGAGGAGTACAGTAGGAGTTTTATGTGATCATAATATTCCGTTATGGCTGAAGGGAAAGTTTTATCGGACTGCTATTAAGCCAGTTTTGTTATATGGCACAGAATATTGGGCTATAAAGAGATATCATGCCCCGAAGATAAGTGTAGCAGAGATGGGCATGCTTTGTTGGATGTGTGATAACCCGAGGAAAAATAAGGTGAGAAATGAGGATATTCGTACTAAGATGGTGTACCCTCTATCGAAGAGAAGATGAGAGAAAACCGCCTACGATGGTTTGGTCATGTGCGACGTAGACCTACAGATGCGCAAGTCCGGCGAGTAGAGCATATCAAATTAGGGCACGTAAAAGAGCGCAAGGGAGACCGAAGAAAACATGGATGAAGGTAATACGACAAGATATAGAGGCTAAATGTATTAGTGAAGGCATATTGCTTGAAAGAAATGAATGGAGAAAGCTGATCTATGTGCCCGATCCGGCATAATTCTCTTTTTGTTCATGTAGCCTACTCTAAATACTTGGGACAAATTGCTCAGTTGTTATTGTTTGAAACTCTTAAATTACGGAAACTCTTCCTCTCTAATCCTTTTTTTGTCCAATTATAATTGAATTTTTTCTTCTTTAATTCATTTTGTGCTTTTCTTTTTTCATTCTTCTGTGTGCTTTTTTGTGAAGATTTTTTCCTTCTTCATTTTCGCTCATTGTTTTTTTATATTTTTTATTTTCCTTTTTCTTAAAATTCTTTGATTCTTGTTTAATAAATTTTATTCTTTTTATTTCATAATTATTTCATATTTTTTTACTATCCTTTTTTTTTCAAATTTTCAATTCCTTTTTTTCTAGAGTGAAGAAGCGAGAAAGCCGATATATCCATGTCGACCAAATATATATTTATTTACAACTACTTTTAAAAGTAAAAAGTATAAAGCACATGCATGATTTTTATCCCCCTTATTTTGTTCTTCCACCTATTTTTTTCCTATAATTTTTTTAATAATTTATTCTATTTATAATTTAAACTCTCTAACTGTAAAAAAAGAGGTAAAGATAACCTAAAAAACATTGCATCTTTCTTTCTCGCTCTATATTCTCTCTCCTTTTCTCCCTTCCATCCCATCCCATCCTCCCTCACCCCACCCCATTCTCTCTTGAATCCTGATGAAAGCGCTCTGAGTTATCGTTTACATTGCACTATCCTTGTCTTCTCTTTATTCAATATGTAATGTTCAATTGCTTACATGATCATCTCAAGTATTAGGGTTTGTTCTCATCTTTTTAATTGTGATTAGTTTATGAGATAGTTCTAATTTGTGTTTTTTTTTGCAATGTAAAGACGGGGGAAAGTGTAACACCCTGCTCCGGAATACGTACATAGTTGCGTATTCATATTTTTTGATCATATTTTTGATTTGCTTTCTGTATTTATTTTGTATTATGAATTATTTATATGATCGTTTTGCCTTAGATCTGGATTCGTGAATTCGGAGTCAGCCCTAGTCTGAACCGGGGACCCGATCCTAGGGTATTTCTCAGTTTGATCTTTCTAGCTTTCAGATTTGACTGATTTCAGTTTCAAACATTATTTCCCAATATTCTTGATTTCTATGATTTTCTAGGATTTTCTAAATTAAATTAAAAATCTTCAAAACCGGTGTCGACTAGTGCCGCCGATCGATTCTCAGATTTTTTAATTTACAAACAGAGTTGAATTTCTAGAAATAATTTCACATTATTCTTAAAATCACATTTTCTATCTAAATACTTTTTCTGAGATTTTTCTGAATTTATCAAAATTTCACTTATTCGGTGTCGGCCAGTATCGCTAGTTAATTCTAAGATTTTTAGTTTACAATCAAAATTGAATTTCAGGGTTCTGATTTCACATTACTTTTTAGAATCATATTTTTTTAATGCATTTTCTGTAGTTTTTCAGAATTTATCAAAATCTGACAGAACCGGTGTAGACCGGTACGACGGTCAACTCCAGGACTTTTAATTTGAAAATGAGATTTTATTTCTAAAAATGATTTCATATTATTTCTCAGGGAGATGTTTTCTATCTCTGGGTATTTTTGAGGATTTTTCTGAAATAATCGATATTTCCCGACTTTATTATAATATTATATTTTTAGAATCTTTCCTTTTCTTTCTTTCTTTCTGTTTTTTTTCTTTTCCTTTTGCCACCGACTCCACCAACCAACTCCACCAGCCCATTTATTACCCTTCACCTCACTCACTTCCCACTCTCTCTCTCTTTCTCTTTTCCTTTATCCTTTTTCTTCTTTATCTCTTTCTTTCCCTCCTTTATTCTTCTTCTCCTCCTCCTCTTCCCCTGGCGACGATGACTGGACCGTCGCCGCTGCCGCCGCTGCCGCCTTTGAGCGCCGCCACCGCTGGGGTGTAGCCTCCGCCACCCCCTCTCTTCTCCTTCCCTTTCTTCTCCTCCTTCTTCTTTCTTTGCCTCTTTTCTTTTTTCTCTCTTCTCTTTCTTTTTTTCTTTTCCTTTCCCCACTCTCCTTCTTTCCCTCTCTGTGGTGACCATCGGCGGCCAGAGTCGTCGCCGGTGACCATTGGCCGGCCAGTCTCCCTCCCTCTTCTCTTTCCCTCATTTAGATCTCTCTCTCCCCCTCCACTAGATCTCTCTCTCCTCCCTCTTTCTTCTCTCCCTATCCTCTTCCTCTCTTTGGGGTGGCCGGCGGCCACCCCTGCCTGCGCCAGCCACGGCAGCCTGCGCCTCCTTAACCGCACCTAGGGAGAGGCAGAGGACCTAACCTATGCGTGAGCAGGGGGCAGCATGAAAGTACACTAGAGGGGGGTGAATAGGTGTAAGGCTAATCTATGACAAATAATGTGAAATTTAAAAACTTAATGCAACACACTTAGTGTAATCAAAGAGTGTAGCCGAATTCCTGGTGAAGGACTCTGGACTAACTCCTCTTGATTCCTCTGAAGAGTTGAGGTGCTATATGAAGCTCTCTTGGTTAAACACAAGTGAGACACACAAATAACCACAACCAAGCATATAAGTATGAATGAGCAATATGAATAATGCAAGGCACAATATAAGAGAGAGAGAGAGTTAGAGAAAGTAGATCAAACGCAAACACTGAGATATGTTTCGAGGTTCGAGCACACAGCTCTACGTCCCCGCCTTCACACAGAAGGATTTCCACTAACTCGTCCACATAGGACTTCCCACACAGGGAATCTCTACTGAGGATTTGGGGCAAATACAACTGGGAGTACACAACTCCTCTCTCCAACCAATACAACCTCTACACTTAGAGGCAAAGCACAAACCAACACATATCCACCTCTCACTAGAGGGGTACCAATAAACTCAATCACCTCACACTTGAGGGATTCCAACACAACCTCTATGATCACCTCTACACAAGAGGGATACCAATACTATCACCTCTCACTAGAGGGATATCACAATAAATGGAAGGTTTACAACTTGGTGGTATTATCAACTACAAACTAATTTTCCCACAAAATAATAATCCTAATAGATAGGATAGATAGATAGCTCAAGTGTGAGAAAACAAAGAGTTTGGAAATCAAAAACACGAAGAAAAACTCTTGGGAAAACTTCTAGAATAGATATAAAAATGAAGATAAAAAACAATCCCAAAGACTTCTCCTTTTCTTGATTTTTCCAACACTTTAAAACAAATAAAGATAAAATCTTTTTGCTTAAAAACTCTTTTGAAAATTTGTATATAAACACTAGAAAGAATGAGAATTTTTGTTCTTGAAAATCTTGTTAAAACCAACTCAAATGGGGGTATATATAGCCCCATATGAAATCTGCCGTTGGCAGCTGAAAGGGCTGAAATGCCCTTCCGGTCGACCGGGCGGTCAACCGGCCAATGGTCATATTTTTGACCGTTGACCCCACCGATCGACCGGCTTGGTCAATCGAGACTGGATACAGAGAGCAGAGCTCTCTGTCGATCAACCGACCTGGTCGACCGGGGCCATTTTCAGATAGCAGAGCTCTCTGGACGGTCGACCGACCCGGTCGACCGGCCCACCAGCTCAAGCTGGCGTGCATGCTTGTGCACGTCGGTCGACCGCACGGGTCGATCGACTTCTGCTAATGTCGACCAGTCCGGTCGACCAGCAGACAGCCAGTCTAGCCATTATAGGACTTTAAAACTTGGGTTTTTATTTTAATTAAATCCCATAAAATCACATAAATTCCACAAAAATCAGTTCTTATTATATCTTTGAAATACAAATATGTGTGATAAAAATTTAACACATATTTCAAACATTTAAACCATTTTGTGTGATTGAAAATTTGTCTTTAACCAAAAACTGTATTTTACAAAACTTGGACTTTTGAAATAGAAAATCGTTTTCTCAAAACTCATGCAAATACAAAAACATGATATTTAAACAACTTTGAAGTATGTTGTATATGGATGGAATCCAATATACATGAAATATAGTATATCTATGTTTTTGACTTAAAAAACCAAGATCGGTTAAACTGAAAATCAAAAACCAATAAACATGAAACTTGTGTGTGCATTGTGAACTTGAGCATATCACTCTATCTAATTTTTACAATGATCTAAATACAATCTTAAACTAAACAAATCGATCTCTTCTTGTAGAACGCCGTCTCCAAGTCGACTCAACCAAACGTGATCCACCGAGCTTGACTCCAACCGAGTGCTAGATGTGAACATGACGCTCGAGCTCTTGAATCACCATGTGAAAGCTCCAAAACACCTTTGTTGAAGCTAATCACCTACTAATATCTTGATCAAATATCTGAAACTAAATATCACAAGATTATTAGTAAATTATAACTATACGAGTTAATCATCATCAAAACTAGAGTGAAGGACCTCTGGGCCAACAATCACCCCTTTTTTGATGATGACAAAACTCATGGAGTTATATATGCATGGATTAAAGTTAAGCTTCAAAGAAGCTCCCTCTTAACTCATGCATAGTAATAAATAATAAAGATATGCAATGAATGCTCAATATAGATATGCATAAACATGCATAAAACAAACATGATCTTTTATACCAATGAAATGAACATGATTTTGATATAAATTTTAAAATAAATATGTTCTTAAAAATAATGTTGCTCTTAATACCGATAAAGACTCTATTTTAAAATAAACATGTTCTTAAAAGCAATGTTGTACTAGATATTAATAAAAATCTCTTTTAAAAAAAATGTAGCTCTTGATACCAATAAAACAATAAAACAATGTTGCTCTTGATACAAGTAAAAACTCTTGATACCAACAAAAACAATAAAAGATGTTCTTGATACCAACACCAACAAAAGATGCTTTTGATACCAATGGTAAAGAATAACTAATTCAATAAACATGCATATAAACAAACATGCATATAAACTCCAAAATATCTCTCCCCTTTTTTGTCAATTCATCAACAAAGGGGTTCAAACAATAAAAGGGCAGAAATAATATTTTTCTCTCTTTTGCATAAATCAAAAACAATAAAGGTATATATGCTATATACATTCATGAAGAGGAGAGATATGAAATTAACTCCCCCTACATACATGAATTAATATGAAAAGAGATGACTAAATCCTAGCCACATAAAGCATAATATGCAATGTATAAAAGGAGATGTGAAGCTCGTATTACACACGTGTACTACATACCAAAAAAAGGTCAATCACTTCAATATGACATATACTCAACATGAATCTATATATAGAGAAGATGCTAAGCTTCCCTTGCATATAAGCAATACAAATCAAAATGATACCAATTGAAAGATATATCAATTAAGTACGGAGGTATACATTAAAACATCATGATACCAATTTATGATACCAATAGAAAATAAACAAAACAACAAAAAATTTTTATATCAATTGAAAAATATAAACATATAGGTAATCTTGATACTAATTGTAAAAAAATTAGTACCAATTGAAAATATTTAACACTTTTGATATCAATTGAAAAACATAAGCCAATCTTTTTGGTTAATCACTAAAAATATTTGCAATAGAGATACCAAATAGAGAATACTATCAATTTAAGATTCTTAATACCAATATTGAAAATGAAACATATACCAATTGAAAATAATTTTCATTAGGGGCATATGATACCAAATTAAGAAATCAATATCATTTTTCAATCATTTTTCAACATAAAGAGTGGAGTAAGATATCAATGATAAACAAAACTGATTGAAAGATAAAACATGAATTTTCTCCCTCTTTATGAAATACTAATGAAAATGATGCATAAGCTTGTATAAGATACCAATTTAAAAATAATTATTATTAAGGACTAAATCAAGCTTAGCATAACTAAATTGTGCTCAAAGATATAAAGATATAGTAAGCACAATTAAAACACATGTATATGTATGAAAATTATATACCAACGAAATTGATACTATTTGAAGTTAAAGCATACATATATAGAAACAAATATGAGTATACAAAATAAATATTAATTTTGATACGAATTGAAAACACAATGAGGAACAAGTGTATAACTCATACTCCCTACCACCCATTTCATGCACAAGTTTAAATAGATTTTTTAATAATGCATACAAGGCATGGTCGCCCAACCAACTGCCCTTGGATGGGTAGGGGTTTTCAAAAATAATTTTGAAAATAGTTTTAGCACAATTGAAAACTCTACCAAAATGAAGAATACGAACTAGTTATATGATAAAATTGTAAAACTAGTACGAAATCCTTCAAGTAAGGAATAAAATAAGAATATATTTCATGAAAAATATGTAAGTCACACGATCATCAACACACAAAATCTATAAAGCACATATCATATTCATGAAAACAAAATCATGAGAAAACATCAAATAATGTGAGTGTATAAGTTTGTGTGAAAGACATAGTCATGAAAATAGGCAATAAGCTTAATGTGAAATTCCTTTATAAACGAAAACATGAAAATCAATAAGATTTAATTTCAATAATACAACTTCAAGGCATATGTATATTTTGTACAAACTAGAGTATACATACATATCCAAATATGAACGAGTCCACAAAAATATATGCATGAAGGCAAGTGGCTCAAGGATGTATATGTATAACTATTAGTTTAGACAAAATGAATATATACATGAAGCTAATCACAAATATGAAAACATGCATAAAGATAGGGAATACAAGTCAAAATGCATGAATCATCAAAACTAGGCTATACTAGTATATCTAATGAGTACAAATAAGTAATCAAGCATAAACATAAAATAATCTATTTGTGGCTCACTAGTTGTACAAGTATATACTCAAGTTTTAGTGAAAACTAACATCTAAAAATCAAAGCATAAAACAAAATATATATCAATATGATCATTATGTAAATACACATGTATTAGACTAGGATATACACAATAGATAAGCTAAGGTGAGTACACAAAAATAATGGGTCCATATAAACATGGGTGTATCTCAAATACTATGCATGTATATCACAAGCCTAATTATCATGGCATTTAATATAGTAATCAAAACATGCTATAAATCAATAACATGAAAAGCATGTAAACATAAATAGGAGTAAGAGATTGTTACCAAAATCATGAGGGCAACTCTCTTTGTCTCCAAACCATGGTGGTCCTCCCACCAAACTCCCCTTGAAAGTGATGCATCCAAAATGTCATCTTTAAGCACGGAACGCATCCACCTCAAGGCACCATCACTCTCACGTCAAGCGAGAGCCCACACCTACATTAAATAAAATAGGAGTGGTCTTTGGTACCCATACTCTTTTGGGTCCATGGGGGTTAGTACCTTTCCTAACCTAAACAAAGTTATTTGCTAAATTTATATCATGTACTCATCATAACAAAACTTAACAAGGTGGCCCTTATGTCCACAATGTGTACAAGTATACACATGAGCATACAAAGTGTTATGATTGTGAACGTGAGGAGCATGTGTATGCCGTGTATAGGAGGAACATGTTTCTTTTCAAACATAAATTCCAAACGTGTGTGGTTCATGGCACATTGGTGTTGGCCCAAAGGCCTATCACTCTAGTTTTGATGATGATCAACTCATATAGTTAAGGTACTAATGATCTTGTGTTTATTTAGTTTCAGATTTGTAATCAAGATCTTAGTAGATGTTAGCTTCAACAAAAGATTTAAAGTCAAGTTTGGAGCTAACACGGTTTGATTCAAGAGCTTGTGCATCAAGACCACATCAAGTTCTCAAGAGGAGTCTAACTCTATGGATCAAGTTTGGACCAAGTCAAGAAGATAAGAAGACTTCAAGTGAAGACCTTCAAGATCAAGACTTGTGTCTAGGTTTGTTTTATAAGATTTTGTTTTTAGATAAAATGTAAAGAATAGAATAGTTGGTGGATTGCTCAAGTATATCTTACACACACACACTCTTGATTTAGATGAGTTTTCATAAAAGAATTTTTTATTTTAAAAAATACAAAAGAGTTTTCATTTTGGAATAATACCGGTTTGGTTTTCGGTATTCAAAGTTTACATGTCTTTAACCAAAACTATATTTAGTGCTTATTGTCAAAAACATAGATATTTCACCATGTTTGTATAGTGGATCATATCCATACACTCTATGCTTTCAAAGAGTTTAAAATATCTTATTTTGTATTTGGAGAAGTTTTGGAAAAACCAATTTTGAAAAAATACAGTTTTCGTTTTTAGCCAAAATTTCTAAGTTACAGAAATAGCTCAAATTGTTTGTAACATGTCTTGATTTTGCTAAAGCATGTTTGATTATCAAAGTATAATGTTAAAACTATTTTTGTAGATTTTTCATAATTTATGGGATTTTATTTATGCTAAAAAGTCAACATTTTTATCCCTATAATTTGTCTGGTCTGGCTTCTGCCGGTCGACCGGACCGGTCAACCGAGCTTGAAGTCGATCGACAAGGACGGTTGACCGACGTGCACAAACGTGCATGCCAAGACTGCTGGAGGGCCGGTCGACCGACCCCGGTCGACCGCAGAGAACTTCTGCTCTCTGGAAAGCCCTATTCGACCGGCAGAGAGCTCTGCTCTCTGTTCCAGGTCACGATCAACCGGGCCGGTCGACCGCTGCCCCAACGGTCACTTTTTTACCATTGGTGGTCGACCGGGCCGGTCGACCGCCAGCTGCCTGGGCTGAAAAATGCCCAACGGCTAGTTTTTTCTAGCCCTATATAAAGAGGGCTTTTGGAACTATTTTCTCTAAGATTTTTAAGTGAATTTTGCACCAGTTTTTACCTACTCTATTAAGAGATTTTTTCCACTTGTTTTAGAGCCAATATTTTCAATTAAAAGGAGAGTTTATCAAGAGTGATTTCAAAGTGATTTTCTTGAATTTTCCTCCACTATTTCAATCCTAGTTTCTCATACAAACACTTGAGCTATCCATTGCTATATCTACCTATAGGGATATTTGTTGTGAGAGGATTTTAGGTGATCAAAGTGTTGTGATCACCAAAGACTTCTTTCTTTGCTTTGAGGAGGTGGACGTGTGTGTTCGCATTGTTTCGGGTTCTAGTGGAAACTCAGTGTTTGAGGTGCGGCCTTGGCGAGCTATTGGGCTTGCAGTGTGTACAGGGCTAGAGAGTCCAAGGAGTTCAAGTATGAACTCGCCTTGTAGGTGTTGCGGCATCGAGTGATCCGGTGGGATCGATTTTGCGACACCGAGTGATCCGGTGGGATCGATTTTAGTGGAAATCCTTCATAGTGTTGAAGGCGGGGACGTAGAGCAAGTGTGCTCGAACCTCGAAATAAATCTCCCGTGTTTGCGATTGCTCTCTCTATCTCTTACTTATTTATATCTTGCATGCTTTATTGTCTATATCTTTATATGCTTGATATACATTGTGTGCTTATTGATATATGCTTGGGAATTGTTTGCTAACACTTGTATTCAACCAAGAGAGCCAACGCGGCACCTCAACTCTTATTTAGAGGAATCTTGAGAAGTTAGTCTAGAGCCCTTCACGGGGAATCCGGCTACACTCTTATATTATACGTGGTATTTAGTTTAAGAAGTTTTAATTCCGCATTATTGACCATTAGATTAGCTAATCACCTATTCACCCCCCCTCTAGGTGATTTACAGTTGGTATCAGAGCCAAGTGCTCTTGATTTGGGTCTTACAACCTAGAGTTAAAAATCCTCATTTATAACTAATCACAATATTTGTACACACCCCATGGACTTCATGACACCTCCCACCTTGATATCCTTAACATCCAAACTTGGAAGGTTAAGATGTCCTTATTCCTCAAAGCCCTAGGTATTAATGTTTATTTTGCCACTATTGAAGATTCATATTGTTTAAATGGCAAAAATATTGAGGCTAATGCAAAAGCCCTACATGCTTTAAGATCTACCCTAGATGATGTTTATTTATCTAAGGTATCTAATATTGATTCGGCTTTTGTAGTGTGGAACACCATGATCTCCCTTGGCGAAAAAGAACAATACTATGCGGGGAACGATTCAGATGTTGGAAGTGACACTTCCAACGTGTGCTATATGCTCCAAGGGGATAACCCCCTTGAGGTAACTACCGAATCTGAGATAGAAGAGGATGGTGAAATGCCTTATAATGAACTAGCATCATTTTGTCAACAACTCTTAGAAAAATATGAATTGCTTAAAAAGGATAATAAGAATTTAAAAAAGAAATTTGATTGCGTGATAAAAGAAAATGTTTCTTTTAAAAATAAAATTGCATGCATTGAAAAAGAAAATGAAAGTTTGAAAAGTGAAAATGTTTCCTTGATGTCTAAATTAAATGATCTTTGTGAAGGAAACACTAATTTGAAAAATAAAATTGTTTTGGTGGAAAAATAAAAGGAAGTTGCTTTAATGAAAACACTTCTTTAAAAGGAAAAATTATTGAAAAAGAAAAAGAAAATGTTTCTAAAAAGAAAAAGAATAATGATTCTCCATCTCACCATGCCTTACATGCCACCATTAATCAAAATGAGATTAAAGTTTTAAAAAATAAAATAAATTGTTTGAGCTCAACTTTGAGCACATGTGCATTTAACCACTCTAGATTGGAGTCTTTGTTTTCAAAGAAACAAGATCCACATGTTCATGCACATCATCCGCATCATGCATATGCACATTCTGCACGTCATGACCACACTCAAAATCATATGCATCCTAGAGTGTACAAATGTACACATTGTGGCCGCAAAGGCCATTTAGCAAAGTTTTGTTTTGATAAGATACATCATATTCATTTGCTAATAAGAAAAATGTTTGGGTTCCTTACAAAGCTAACCCTCAAGGACCCAAAAGAAAATGGGTACTAAAATCCCCACCTTTTGTATTTGATGTAGGTGCGGGCTCTCACAAAACGTGAGAGGGAAGGTGCCTTGATGGTGGATTCACATGGACATGACGGACACATATTTGATGCACCGTTATCAAGGAGGTTTGGTGGGACAACCACCATGTTTTGGAGATTTGGAGTATAGTTCTTTAGTTTGATAACTATCTCTAAACTCCTAGTTTATTTACATGCTTGTTCATATATGATATTTTAAGCATGTTTATGTTTTATTTGTTTTGCGCTTCATGTGGTAAATACTAGTTTAAATGTAGTTTTTATTAAAATTTGGATATATATATATATATATGTACAAGTAGTGAGCAACAAACTGATTCATATATGTTTGCACTTCATTATTCATTTGTACTCACTATATGCATATGTATAGCCTAGTTTTGATGATTCCTCATTTATATTTGTTTTCCTATTTTCACGTTTTACTTCATGTTTATGTATTGTATTCAAATCTAATAAATATACATGTATACCCCATGAGTCATTTGCCTTCATGCAATTTACATTATGGACTCTTTTTATGTTTGGGATATGTATGCATATTGTTAGGATTGGATAAATCATACATAGAAGTTTGTTTTTAAGATGAAAAATGAATTTTTATCATTTTCATCTTTATTTGAAAAATGAATTTTCATGATTTTTGTTTTGATAAAATGACTCTTGTTTTAAGCTTTATTGATTATCTTCATGAGAAAAGCTAATTACAAGATTTTTTGTGCACTCACATTTTATTTGTTTATTCATGACTTTGTTTCATGATTATTTTGAGCCTTATAGATTTCGAGTGTCAAACTTTATGTATTTAGTATGTTTCCTGATAGACATATGTTTTGGTTTCATGTTTTGAAGGATCTTTAACTAGTTTTTCAAAAATTATTTTAACTAGTTATTTATTCTTCAATTTGGTAATATTTTTCACTATAAAATTATTTTCAAACCCTATTTTTGAAAACCCCTACCAACACCGTCATGGGTGGACGGATGGGCGATTATGCCTTATAAGCCCTATTGAAAATCTTTTAACTTGTGCATATAAAGGATGGTAGGTTATGAGTTATATACTTGATCTCAATTGGTATTTCATTTTATATATACTCATATTTTGTTTCCTATATATGTATACTTCATTTCAAATAATATCAATTTCTATTGGTATTTTCATTTTCATACATATATATGATTTGGTTGTGCTTAAGTTACAATCGATTTACATATTTAAAGCACAAAGTATGTTTATGCTAAGCTTCTTTCAAATCTTAATTTTTAATTGATTTCTCAATTGATATTTTAATAAGCGTATGCATTATTTTTTTTAAAATTGATATTTTTATTGATATCAAAAATATGCAATAATTTTCAATTGGTATCAATATGATTCTTTTTTTGATTAAAATTTCAAAATTTGTAATGTTTATTTACAATTGATATCTTAAAATATGATTTACTAAGATATCTCAAAATTTGTTTTTATTGAGAAAAATTCAAAATTTTTGTTTTAATATGAAATTTTGAAAATTAAAAATGTTTTGATTTGTATTACCTATATGCAAGAGGAGCTTAACATCTCTTCTACATATAGATTCATGTTGAGTGTATCTTATATTGAGGAGCTTGACAACTCCTTTATGCGATACACGTGTGTAGGGGGAGCTTCACATCTCCTCTTATGCATTGCATATTATGTGTTATATGAATTAGGGCTTGTCATCCCTTCTTCATGTAATGCAAGTATGTAGGGAAGTTAACTTAGCGTCTTTCTCTTTATGAATATATATCGCATATATCCTTCATTGATTGATTTGAGTTCACCTCTTTGGGGGAGAACATTATTTTTGTGTTTACTTTAACCTCTTTGTTGATGATTGACAAAAAGGGGGAGAAGTATTTTAGTATATATGCATGTTGTTTTGAAAAAGAATTTATGTTTATGCATATATGTTTTTGTTTTGCAATAGGAGAAAACGTATTTGATGAGTTTTATGCTTGATTGGCATGTTTATCTCCTTGTATTTGCATACATGTTTATGAGCTTTCATTGCATGTTTATTTGTTTATTGTGATGCATGAGTTAAGGGGGAGCTTCTTTGAAGTTTTACTTTGATCCATGCATATATAACTTCATGAGTTTTGTCATTATCAAAAAGGCGGAGATTGTTGGCCCAAAGGCCTATCACTCTAGTTTTGATGATGATCAACTCATGTAGTTATGGTACTAATGATCTTGTGTTTATCTAGTTTCAGATTTGTGATCAAGATCTTAGTAGATGTTTGGCTTCAACAAAAGATTTAAAGTCAAGTTTTGGAGCTAATACGGTTTGATTCAAGAGCTTGTGCATCAAGACCACATCAAGTACTCAAGAGTAGTCTAGCTCTATGGATCGAGTTTGGACCAAGTCAAGAAGATAAGAAGACTTCAAGTGAAGACCTTCAAGATCAAGACTTGTGTCTAGGTTTGTTTTTATAAGATTTTATTTTAGATAAAATGTAAATGATAGAATAGTTGATGGATTGCTCAAATATATCTTACACGCACACACTCTTGATTTAGATGAGTTTTCATAAAAGAATTTTTTATTTTAAAAAATACAAAAGAGTTTTCATTTTGGAATAATACCGGTTTGGTTTTTGGTATTCAAAGTTTACATGTCTTTAACCAAAACCATATTTAGTGCTTATTGTCAAGAACATAGATATTTCACCATATTTGTGTAGTGGATCATATCCATACACTCTATGCTTTCAAAGAGTTTAAAATATTTTTTTTATTTGGAGAAGTTTTTGAAAAACCAATTTTGGAAAAATACAGTTTTCGTTTTTAGCCAAAATTTTCAAGTTACAAAAATAGTTCAAATTGTTTGTAACATGTCTTGATTTTACTCAAACATGTTTGATTATCAAAGTATAATGTTAAAACTATTTTTGTAGGTTTTTCATAATTTTATGAGATTTTATTTATGCTAAAAAGTCAACATTTTTATCCCTATAATTTGTCTGGTCTGGCTTCTACCGGTCGACCAGACCGGTCGATCGAGCTTGAAGTAGATCGACCGTCCCGGTCGACCGACGTGCACAAACGTGCACGCCATGACTGCTGAAGGGCCGGTCGACGAACCCCGGTCGACCGCAAAGAGCTTCTGCTCTCTGGAAAGCCCCGGTCGACCGTGCCGATCGACCGGCAGAGAGCTCTGCTCTCTGTTCCAGGTCACAGTCGACCGGGCCGGTCGACCGCTGCCCCAACGGTCACTTTTTTGACCGTTGACGGTCGACCGGGGCAGTCGACCGCCAGCCGCCTGGGCTGAAAAAATGCCCAACGGCTAGTTTTTTTCTAGCCCTATATAAAGAGGGCTTTTTGGACTGTTTTCTCTAAGATTTTTAAGTGGATTTTGCACTAGTTTTTCCTACTCTATTAAGAGATTTTCTCCACTTGTTTTAGAGCCAATATTTCCAATTAAAAGGAGAGTTTATCAAGAGTGATTTCAAAGTGATTTTCTTGAGTTTTCCTCCACCATTTCAATCCTAGTTTTCTCACACAAACACTTGAGCTATCCATTGCTATATCTACCTATAGGGATATTTGTTGTGAGAGGATTTTAGGTGATCAAAGTGTTGTGATCACCAAAGACTTCTTTCTTTGTTTTGAGGAGGTGGACGTGTGTGTTCGCATTGTTTCGGGTTCTAGTGGGAACTCGGTGTTTGAGGTGCAGCCTCGGCGAGCTAGTGGGCTTGTGGTGTGTACAGGGCTAGAGAGTCCAAGGAGTTCAAGTGTGAACTCGCCTTGTAGGTGTTGCGGCACCGAGTGATCCGGTGGGATCGATTTTAGTGGAAATCCTTCATAGTGTTGAAGGCGGGGACGTAGAGCAAGTGTGCTCGAACCTCGAAACAAATCTCCCGTATTTGTGATTGCTCTCTCTATCTCTTACTTTTTTATATCTTGCATGCTTTATTGTCTATATCTTTATATGCTTGATATACATTGTGTGCTTATTGATATATGCTTGGGGATTGTTTGCTAACACTTGTATTCAACCAAGAGAGTCAGCGCGGCACCTCAGCTCTTATTTAGAGGAATCTTGAGGAGTTAGTCCAGAGCCCTTCACGGGGAATCCAGCTACACTCTTGTGTTATACGTGGTGTTTAGTTTAAGAAAATTTAATCCCGCATTATTGACCATTAGATTAGCTAATCACCTATTCACCCCCCTAGGTGATTTACAATTGGCTCAAAGTGGAGCCCAAACAATCAACACTCTTCTTAAGCATACAAATATCGTTTTCAATTATAGAAGAGGTGGTGCATGCAATAGATAAGTTAGATGATGAAGCTACACTAGCATGGCAAACATGTGAATCAATATCATTTTGTAAAGTAGTATTTTTCCTTGAAAACAAATCTAGCTCTTTTGAAATAGAAGAAATTTTCCTTTTTCAAAGATTCATTTTCTTTTATAACAAAAACAAGTTTTGAAGTTAAATCCTCATTTTTCTTCAAAACGACATTGCAATCATTTTTGCTTTTTAAATTTTCATTTTCATTTAAAGCAAGTTCAAGTTGGGATTTCAATGAGTCCCTTTCATTAAAAATCTCTACCTTCTCTTGTAAAGCCAATCAAGTTTTGTACACAAATCCTTATTTTCTTTATTAAGTCCAAAACTTTTATTTTTCAAAGCTTTATATTTTTCAAGCAATTTTTCACATACAATAGAAATTTCTTCATTTAATGTATCGGCATTAATAATGTCATCTCCTGAAGAACTAGCACAATCATCTAATTGAGATTCTGAATATATCTCAAGGGAGTCATTCCCTTGGACCATGTAGCATCGTTGTTCGGATTCATCCTTACTAGATTCCATCTCCACATGATTCGTCTTTTGGAGCGCGGGAGAAGTCAACGTGTTCCAGACTGTTAAAGCGGAACCACAATGAGAAACCATACACAAATATTCTTTGTTGAGTGTGCTTCTAAGTGCCTCAAGGGCTTGTGCATTGGCCTCTATATGCTTGCTATTACCAAGATAGGATTCTTGGTAGCGGCAAGGAAAACATGGCAGACCTATGGTCTTGAGATACATACTCATCTTAATCTTCCATATGTCGATGTTGGAAACATCAAATATAGGAGGGGTCAAGAAATCCATGAGTCTGTGTAAACAATATAAGTGTGCAAAAGCAAATCTAGATTAGCTATCCAAGATCACACTCCTATATGGTTAAACCTAATATCAAGAATGTAGGCTCTGATACCAATTGAAAGTGTACCTAGAGGGGGTGAATAAGTGTAAGGCTAATCTATGACAAAGAATGCGGAATTTAAAAACTTAGTGCAACACACTTAGTGTAACCAAAGAGTGTAGCCGAATTCCCGGTGAAGGGTTTTAGACTAACTCCTCTTGATTCCTCTGAATAAGAGTTGAGGTGCTATATGAAGCTCTCTTGGTTAAACACAAGTGAGGCACACAAACAACCACAACCAATCATATAAGTATGAATGAGCAATATGAATGATGCAAGGCAATATATAAGAGAGAGTTAGAGAAAGTGGATCAAACGCAAACACCGAGATATGTTTTGAGGTTTGAGCACACAGCTCTACGTCCACGCCTTCACATAGAAGAATTTCCATTAACTCGTCCACACAGGACTTCCCACACAGGGAACCTCCACTAAGGATTTGGGACAAATACAACGGTAGTACATAACTCCTCTCTCTAACCAATACAACCTCTATACTTAGAGACAAGGCACAAACCAACACAATATCCACCTCTCACTAGAGGGGTACCAATAAAGTCAATCACCTCACACTTGAGGGATTCCAACATAACCTCCATGATCACCTCTACACAAGAGGGATATCAATACTATCACCTCTCACTAGAGAGATATCACAATAAATGAAAGGTTTATAACTTGGTGGTATTATCAACCACAAACTAATTTTCCCACAAAATAATAATCCTAATATATAGGATAGATATATAGCTCAAGTGTGAGAAAACAAAGAGTTTGGAAATCAAAAACACAAAGAAAAACTCTTGAGAAAACTTCGATAATAGATATAAAAATGAAGATAAAAAACAATCTCAAAGACTTCTCCTTTTCATGATTTTTCCAACCCTTTAAAACAAATAAAGATAAAATCTTTTAGCTTAAAAACTCTTTTGAAAACTTGTATATAAATACTAGAAAGAATGAGAATTTTTGCTCTTGGAAATCTTGTTAAAAACCAACTCAAATGGGGGTATATATAGCCCAATATGAAATCTGCCCGTTGGCAGCTGGAAAGGGCTGAAATGCCCTTCCGATAGACCGGGCGGTCGACCGAGACTGGCTACCGAGAGCAGAGCTCTCTGCCGGTCGATCGACCCGGTCGACCGGGGCCATTTCCAGAGAGCAGAGATTTCTGGACGGTCGACCGACCCGGTCGACCGGCTCACCAGCTCAAGCTGGCGTGCACACTTTTGCACGTCGGTCGACCCACCAGTCGACCGAATTCTGCTACGGTCGACCGGTCAGGTCGACTGTCAGACAGCCAGTCTAACCATTTTAGGACTTAAAAACTTGGGTTTTTATTTTTAATTAGATCCCATAAAATCACATAAATTCTACAAAAATCAGTTCTTATTATATCTTTGAAATACAAATAAGTGTGATAAAAATTCAACACATATTTCAAATAATTTGAACCATTTTTGTGTGATTGAAAATTTGCCTTTAACCAAAAACTGTATTTTTCAAAACTTGAATTTTTGAAATGGAAAATCATTTTCTACAAAACTCATGCAAATACAAAAACATGATATTTAAACAACTTTGAAGCATGTTGTAAATGGATAGAATCCAATATACATGAAATATAGTATATCTATGTTTTTGACTTAAAAAACCAAGATCGGTTAAACCGAAAATCAAAAACCAATAAACATGATACTTGTGTGTGTATTGTAAACTTGAGCATATCACACTATCTAATTTTTACAATGATCTAAACACAATCTTAAACTAAACAAACCAATGTCTTCTTGTAGAACGCCATCTCCAAGTCGACTCATCCAAACGTGATCCATCGAGCTTGACTCCAACCGAGTGCTAGATGTGAACATGACGCTCGAGCTCTTGAATCACCATGTGAAAGCTCCAAAATACCTTTATTGAAGCTAATCACCTACTAATATCTTGATCAAACATCTGAAACTAAATATCACAAGATTATTAGTAAATTATAACTACATGAGTTAATCATCATCAAAACTAGAGTGAAGGGCCTCTGGGCCAACACAGCAGCCCCCTGTTGTTTCTCTCTTATCTCTCTAATCTATCTCTCTTTAGTTTCTCTCTCTTTCTCTAGCCGTCTCTCTCTCTTCAGTTCTCTTTCACCGTTCCTCTCTCTACTGGTTCTCTCTCCCTCTATCTGCAGTCTCTCTCTAAAACTATCTCTCTTTCTCTCTCTCCATGCTTTTCTCTCTACTTTCTCTCTCTACTGTTTTTCTCTCACTCTCTCTGCTGTCTTTCTCTTCCCCTTCAGTTCCTCTCTCTAGTCTCTCTTTCTCTCTCTAGGCCTCTTTCTTTCTAGCTCTCTCTTTCTCTCTTCTCTCCTTCTTTCTCTTGCTTTCTCTCTTCTCTCTCTCCTCTCTTATACTCTCTCTAAACATATAAAATATATTTTATTATATTTTTGGCGTGTGCGCGAGTTCCTGAGATTTTAGAGTTTTGACTTTTTCGAAGATTAAGGCGAGTGTCCTCGCCTCCTTTTGGATTTTCCCGCTTTGTCGGGTCGACGTATATTTTATTCTGTATTCATAAATATTTTGTATTGGGTTGTGCCCCTGTATTATATGTGGCCAAGTACCTATGATTGTACATGTATATACCGGTGACGAATGCTTGTACTAGGGTAGGTCATTTCTTTTATATGTACCATGCCTGCGATGTTACTTATTATTGCCTTATTACATGGGTGTGATTGGCACTAACACTTCTGCAGGTACCATACCCAGCCTCTGTGCTGCATTTAGCCTCTGGGCTTTCTACTCGGCCTCCGGGCCTTATCAGCCTTCGGGCTTCTCTACTCCACAGTAGTCTAGAATTATCACGCTTATATGTATGCTTGTGTGGTATTACCATCTTGTGCAGGTACTTTTGTACCGACTCTGGATTTTTGCGCACTCCCGGGCTAGCAACCAAATGGTTCTAGGCCGCACCTTTATGGGTTTCATGGTAGCTACCGAGAGTGCCTTAGACCCCGAGCGTACTTTAGCCTCTGGGCTCTCGCCCGCTCCCTCGAAAGAGAAGTACGCTTAGACTGCCAGGTCTTTCAGCTCCGCCTGGTAGGCATGCTTAACGCTCAGCGCTTTACCACTAGATTCATCTCGGTGAGATGCTACCAGATTTTCTACTCGTACTTTAAGCTGAGTCGTCCTTGTAACCTCGCCAGGCGCTTTAGTGTTAAACATTGTTTGCTGTCCGTATCTCCAGCTTGCTTAGCTCTGCTTGGATGTCGTTTGTACGCTAATTACTTACTTGCTAGTCTATTAATTCTTTTATTAATGGTTATGAAGAGTTTAACATCTTACTTATAATATTTTTTCTGAAACTGCATGGTCTTTCGGTATTCGTACTGATCTCGTATATCGGTTCTATTTTCCTATACATTTGACGTGCTCACATATACAATGCTATCACTTATCACTTGACAGAGATCACCTCCTGTCATGCTATCACTTGACATCTGACATGATATACTTGACTCTTATAATTATCACGATAACGGGAAAGATGACCTGATATCTTGTTTACATCTTGATATATTTCAGTACAAATCGTACTCCTGATACACCTGTATTCCTGATATTCCTGGCTTATTCCTGCTTATTCCCGAAATCTGATAATTATCTAATAAACTATTAAATGAGACAACTTACATCGGGTCGGTGGAAACTTGCGGATATCAATACATGTTTGTGTTTACAGTGGTATTAGGTATGTTGTATAACTAAACTTCCAATCTAACTTGAGGGCCTCTAGGTGACCAAGGGGACTGCTGGCTCCCTCCTACTTGGTACCATCTTGATAAGGGCATCCTATAAGACCCTCCTGAATGCCTTGCGGTAGGTTCCGTCCTCCAATAACTGAACATCCTGGGTCGTGGTCCTGGGTATGCACGGGACCCACTGTAAACATTGTTCGTTAATACCCCTATTGGTTTCCAATAACAACCTTGCTTTACTCTGATGTGGATATATGTGTGCTTGGACGCTAGTTCATATATCTAGACATCTGGGTAAGACGAGTAATAATAATAATAAAAGATGCCAACTATGTATCCGTTGTATGCTTTGCCTAGTTTGTTTCCATCGGATTTTACTTCAGATTTTTGATTTTATGATTGTTATATTATAGCTGCTTAGACCTGCCTTACTTCTTGTGTTCTATTATACTAGTCTCCTGCTCTTATCTTATTATACCATGAGTATTCTCTGCTTGATATCTTTTGCTATATATCTACCTGCTTCTGTATGCTTGTGCTCACGACGCGGTTTTCAATGCATGTTTATGATTCAGCTTTATGGATACACGTGTGTTTATTTATGCACACTATTTGGCATTAACATTACCACTCGTTGGGGAGTTCTGACTCTCCTAGATCCTAATGTCTAGCTCTCGAAGCTCGGAGCTTGTAGATTCTCTCGGATGTTGATCAGAGATGTGCAGCTAAAGCGTGGATCATCGGCAGACCGTCCAGAGCCCTATCCTTCCAGGCCCCTACTCGACTCTCGAGTTTTCCTATTATAACTCAGAAGCGCCATTTGTACTGTTCATACTTGTATATCTCCTTGTATTCTCGTAATTGTGTCTATCGGTGATATAATATTCTTGTAATATTGTGTCACACCTGGTGATAACTTTATAATTGTACTCATATGTTAGAATGTATAATGCATCACGTGCTTCCATATTCTGATTCTTGCCTGTACTGATGCTTAGCGTATATACGTGAGGGTATTTCTGACTGCGTATATACGTCACAGTAACGTCTCCGTACCCGCAGGATCAGGGCATTACAGAAATGTTGAAGAGTGTGGTGTTTTAAGTTTTTACTTCAGTTGTGCCATCTTCTTTTTTGTTCAGTCAATGTTAGTCTATTACTAAATGGATTACGACAATATATTAAGGTTTGTCCTCACTATAATGTTCTATGAATAATGGGATCACGATAAGGTTTTTAGGGTTATCTTCAACTTTTCATTAACTGATTATAGTTCTGATTTATAGTTTTTTGCAATGCAGGAGCTTAACAAAGAGGTCGAAGAGTGTGTTTTTTTAGCTCTTGCATGAGCTTTTATTCGTGTTCTCATTGTAGGATTCGATACAATTAGTGAAATTTCTAATATTTAGCAAATATTTCAACTCTTTTCCCCTTTTTTCAAGTTTTTCTTTCATTTTTTAATTAATTCTTTAACTGCTTTTAAATCCAATTTTTTATCTTTTCTTTGTTTTTATTATTTTTTCCTTTACTTTTGATATTTTTCTTTAGTTTTTATGTATTCATTATTTTTATCTCGACTTTTATTTGCAATTTATAAAGTCTATTAAACATATTTTTTATTATTTCATTGATTTTTATCAAACCTTTATTTTTTATTTATATTTTATTCTTTTGTTTCTTTGATTTCCATATTTTTTACTTTCTATTTTTTGAATTTCCTTCTTTTCTTCCTTAAGTATTTTATTTTCAAAATTCTTTTCTTTCTTTTTTCCCAAAATTTCTATTTTTTAAGAATTTTATATCTTTTTTTCTTTTTTTCTTTCATTATTCATGATTCTTTTTAAATTGTTTTCTATTTTAGATATTGATCTACCTTTTTCGTGTATTTTCTTTTGTTTAGTTTATTCTAACTACTTAAATTTTATTATTTTTTTCACATTTTCTAGACTTTTTTTTCTTTTTCTCTAATTCTTTCTTTCCTTTTCTTTCTAAATTTTTAACATTTTTTTTTAAAAATTCTTCTAGATTTTGCTTGTTTTATGATTTTTATACTACCATTTCATACGTTTTATTTTTAATTTTTCTTCTTTCACCTATATTTTTATTTTATTTTCCCCTTTATTTATTTTATTTTTCTAGATTTTTTTTTAGTTTCTTTCATTTATCTTTGATTATTCTTTAATTATCTTCTAGATTTTCTTTTGGAAAAATTTGCTACTACCACCTACTTTGCTTCATAATTAGAAAAAAAAACTCAGTTTCATAATTTTATTCACTACAACCTCATTCTCATCCACATAAACTGATTCTTGTTAACCACCACTTATTTATATATATATATTTTTTTCTCTTTTACCTTTTTCCATCATCGCCGACATTGTTCTCCCTCAACGTTGACCCCGAAATAGAGTTATTCGGGGGTCGACCTGTGTAATCAGGTCGCCATGGGTGATGGAAGGAGGCGGGGATCCCCCTCTTGGGTTCAAGAGGGAGCCCCTGAAATTTTTTTTTGGGATCGAACTTTTGCAGATCTCATTTATTCATGCTCGCAATGAGTTTTATTTGTGTTTAGATCTATAAAGCATTAGAAATCATTCGATGTCAATGGATGGGGTTTGCTGATGATGGTGAAGCTGATATGAGGATTATGACAGATGATCGCAGTCCTCAATGAGGACTAACTTAGAAATATGATATTTTGTGAGGACTGCGATCATGATTGTAGTCATCACGAAAACAATCGAAGTCCTTACAAAAACTCAAAATTGGGGCATTATGTGAGGATCACAACCATGGTCACAGTCCTCATAAAGACTCAAATATAAGATATTTTTGTGAATACTATGATTATGATCGGAGTCCTAAAAAAGATGACCACGAACTTGGTCGCAATCCTACAAAGACTCAGAAATATGATATTTTTGTGAGAACTGTGATCATAGTTGCAATCCTCATAAATAGAGCATTTTGTGAGGATTACGATCATGATCACAGTTCTCAGAAATATAGCTACGATCATAGTCGCAGTCCTCAGAAATAAGGCATTTTTTATGAGGACTGCGACCTAGTAGCAGTCCTCTATAATGCGATTATTTTGTAAGGACTGCGATTTTGATCGTAGTCCTCAAAAATAGGATATTATCGAAACGGTCTGCGTTTTCTGAAGCGATTACTTAAAGATATTTTCGTCTTTCGTCGCTGATGAGTGCTTCGGCGCTTGACATGTGGGCGCACGTCCTTACTTTAAAAAAAGAGGGGCTGAAGCAAATAAAATTATGCGGGTGAGTTTTTTTCTTAATTACGTTTTAACTTAGATGTCTAAAATGAAATCCCCTTTTTTCTTTTCTTTTTTACTGCTTTTTACTTTTTATCATATTTTTTATTTTTTCCATTCTACTATACATATTTTTAAATTTCTTTCTGTGCTTTTTGTTCAAAATATTTCTTTTTTAATTTGATTTTTTATTCTAGAATTCTTTATTTTTCTTTTCTTTATTAAAAATATATTTTTCTTTTCTGAATATTACCCTATTTTTTAATTAATTTTTATTTTCTCTAAATATTTTATTTTTTTCTTATACTTTTATTTCTATATTTTAAATTTTTCTTTTGCTGTTTTCTTTTATTTTTTATATTTCTTGATTCAGTTTTATTTTTTGATTCTTTCTTTTCTTTTTTAAAGATTTTTAATTCTTTTTATTATTTCTTTTTTCTCTTTTTATTTTTTTGATTCAGTTTTATTTTCTAATTTTCTTTTCTTTTTTAAAGACATTTTATTCTTTTTATTCTTCTTTTTCTCTTTTCTTTATTTTCATTGAATATCATTTCTTTATATTCAATTATCTGTTCTTTATATTATGCTAAAAATAAATATATCTTTTGTTGAATAAATAATTGTAAATTTTTTGAACCAATAATTTTAAATAAAATTATAAAACAGATCTTCATATTAAATTTGGGATCACTACAAGTAAAAAATAAGCTTCAAGTGCATGACATGTTAACTTTTCTAGATTATTTTTTATTTGTTTTTGCCTTTCACAATCTGATATATTTAATTATTTGTTCCTTATTTGTTTCTGGAAATAGCATTATATTTTGTTGAATAGATGAATAGAAAATTTCCTAAATAAATAGTTCAAATAAAAATATAAAATAGATATACATATCAAACTAGGAACTACTCAAATATATTAAAATAAACTTCACATGTATGGCACATGCACTTTCTATTATTGATAAAAGTAAATATTGTTGGCCCAGAGGCCTTCCACTCTAGTTTTGATGATGATTAACTCATGTAGTTATAGTTTATTAATAATCTTGTGATGTTTAGTTTTAGATATTTAACCAAGATATTAGTAGGTGATTAGCTTCAACAAAGGTGTTTTGGAGCTTTTTACATGGTGACTCAAGAGCCCGAGCGTCAAAGTTCATATCTAGCACTCGTTGGAGTCAAGCTCAATGGATCACGTTTGGATCGAGTCGACTTAGAGACGGAGCTCTACAAGAAGACTTCGGTACATTGCTTAGTTTATAGTCTAGATCCATTTGTTAAAGATTAGATAGTGTGATATGCTTAAGTTCACAACGCGCACACACTTGTTCAAAGTTTCATGTTTTGATTTTTGGTTTTTGGTTTAACCGATCTTGATTTTCATGAATAGATAGAATCAACAAGTTTACATGGTTTAATGTATATTAGATTTGTTCTATATACATGCATGCTTCAACTATTTAAACAAACTTAGTTTGATAGTCTATTTCATGAGTTTGGAGTTTTGATATTTTAACAAAACGTATTTTTGGATTTATTGTCAAAAATATTGATATATATATATATATATATATATATATATATATATATATATATATATATATATATATATATATATATATATATATATATATATATGTCTTTCATGTATATTGGATTATATCCATATACTACATGCCTAAATGTTGTTTCATATCATGTTTTTGTATTTGGATGAGTTTTGGACAAAATGATTTTCCATTTCAAAAATCCTAGTTTTGGAAAATATGAAATTTGGTTTTCAATAAAATTTTCATAACACAAAAAAGAGTTCAAAATGTCTGTAACTTGGTTTGATTTTTACTCAAACAAGTTTGTATTTCAAAGAGAATATAAGAACTTATTTTTGTGGATTTTTAGAGATTTTATGGATTTAATAAAGGATAAAAACCCAAGTTTTTCAAGTCCTAAATTCTGTCTGCCAGGCCTGGCGGTCGATCGGACCGGTCGACCGGACCAGGAGACGGTCGACCGTAACGATCGACCGAATGTGCACAAAGCGTGCACAAGGCCATTTAGTTTGGCCGGTCGACCGTGCGGTCGACCGACTGAAGTATCCTTACTCTCGGGTAAGGACGGTCGACCGGAGGTTGGCAACGGTCAAATTTCGACCGTTGGCCGGTCGATCGGCTGATCGACCGGATAGTCAATTCTGACCATAATTAGCTGCCAACGGCTAGTTTTTCAAATGGCTATATAAATGGGTTTTCTCTTCACTGTTTTTACCAAGTTTTTGGAGAGCTTATTTTCTGATCTTACTAGTGTTTTTGCAGCAATCAAAAAGAAGTTTTGGGCTCTAAAGTTTACACTTGATTTGGTGTTTTTCTACGGTTTGGAAAATCAAAGAAAAGTGATTTTGAAAAAAGTGTTTTTGGTTCAACTTCTTCATCCTTATTTCTAGTTTTTCCAAGGATTTTCTTTGAGTATTTATTTTCTATTCCTTTGGTTTTTTTTACACTTGAGCTTATTATTCTATCCTATCTATTAGGATCTTTGTTTTGTGAGAAAGAATTGGTTTGTGGTCTTTTAATCACTAACTTGTAAACCCTCCTACTTTGTGTCATCCCTCTTCTGTAGAGGTTGATTTGTGGAGTGGTGGCTTTGTGCCCTATCCCTCTAGTGAGAGGTTGATTTGTTGTTTGGCATTATGCCTATACCTCATTGGTGAGGTTGATATTGTGGTGGCTTTGTGCCTAGCCTCTAAGTGTAGAGGTTGTGTTTGTAATTGAGAGAGGAGTTGTGTACTCCCGGTTGTATTGCCCCAAATCCTCAGTGGAGGTTCCCTGTGTGGGAGTCCTGTGTGGACAAGTTAGTTGAAATCCTTCCGTGTGAAGGCGGGGACGTAGAGCTGTGTGCTCGAACCTCGAAACATATCCGTGTGTTAGCGATTGATCCATTGACTCTCTAACTCTCTCTTTACTTTGTACCTTGCATCATTTCATATTGCTCATTCATTATATGCTTGGCTTGTTTGTGTGTGCCTTACTTGTGCTTAACCACGAGAGCTTTATATAGTGCCTCAACTCTTATTCAGAGGAATCAAGAGGAGTTAGTGTAGAGCCCTTCACCGGAAATTCGGCTACACTCGTTGATTGCATTAAGTGTTGTTGCAATTAAATTTTTCACACTTTGTTCATTAGATTAGCCGTACACCTATTCACCCCCTCTAGGTGTACTTTCAATTGGTATCAGAGCCTACGCTCCTGATATTTGGTTTAACCACGTAGGAGTGTGATCTTGGTTTTGCTAATCTACATTTGCATTTGCATTTGCACACATATTGTTTGCACTCATGGATGTCCCTCCCATGTTTGATATCTCTAGACTTGATATATGGAAGGTTCTGATGAGTTGTCATTTAAAAACCCTAGATTATAAAGTTTACCTTACCATTACTAAGGAATCCTACCTTAGTAATAGTAGGCATATAGAGGTCAATGCACTAGCCCTAAGGCACTTAGAGCATCTCTTGATAAAGAATATTTACATGTATTTTCTCACTATGAGTCTGCTTTGCAGTATGGAGCATTTTGACATCTCCCGAGCTACCAACGCTTATAGATAAGAAGAGGAGATCTAGGAGAGACAAGTCCGACGAACGTTGCTTCATGGTCCAAGGGAATGACTCCCTTGAGGTACAATCGGAAACTCAACTAGATGCTAGCACTAGTTCTTATTGCAATGAGTGTTTAGAGGCACAGCCATGAATGATGAACTTGCTAAAAATTGTGAAATTTGATTTCAAAATACAAACAATTGAAAAAGGAAAGTCTTGGTTTAAAAGAAGAAAATAAAAATTTATCTTCTAAACTTGATATTGTTTTGCAAGAAAGGGATGAGATTTCAAGTGAAAGTGACTCTCTTAAATCCTAACTTGATCTTGCACTTAATGAAAACAAAATTTTGAAAAGTAAAAATGATTGTGAATATGTTTTGAAGAAAAATGAGGATTTAACTTCAAAACTTGATTTTGTATTAAAAGAAAATAATTCTTTAAAAAATAAAATAAATTTGATTTCACAAGAATTGAAAGATTGTTTAAAGAAAAATGTTTCTTTGAAAATTGATTTACATTCTCATATTTGCCATGCTAGTGTAGCTTCACATCCTACCTTACCTATTGCATGCACCTCTTCTATAATAAAAATGATATATCTATGCTTAAGAAGAGTATTGATTGTTTGGGCTCCACTTTGAGCCATTGTCCCATGAACCACTCACGTTTGGAATTTATGTTTCGAAAGAAACAAGTTCCATCTTTACATGCACACCATCCACGGCATACACATGCTTCGCACGTTCATGTACACAACACTATGTATGCTCATGTGTACACTTATACACATTACAGACGTAAGGGACACCTTGCTAAGTTTTGCTATGATCGTATACATGATTCAAATTTAGCAACTAAATTTATTTGGGTTAGGAAAGGAACTAACCTCCATGGACCCGAAAGAATGTGGGTACCAAAGACCACTCCTATTGTATTTGATGTAGGTGTGGGCTCTCGCATGACGTGAAAGCGATGGTGCCTTGAGGTGGATGTGTTCCGAGCCTAAAGATGACAATTTGGAGGCATCACTTTCAAGGAGTGTTTGGTGGGAGGACCACCTTGTTTTGGAGATATGGAGAGTTTCCCTTTTCAGTTTTGATAACAATCTCTTACTCCTCATTTATTGTTTACATGCTTTTCATATCATTGTTTTTAGCATGTCTTGATGTTTCATGATTAGTATGTTATATGCCATGATATTTAGATTAGTGATATACATGTTTAGTTATTTGAGACACCCATGTTTAGTACGGATTTATATCTTTGTGTTCTCACATTTGTTTTAACTAATGTGTATATCCTAGATCTATGCATGTGCATGTACATAATGATCATATGTATGTTTATGAGTTTTGTTTTAATGCTTCATGTTTTGATTACATGTTTGAATGTTAGTTTTCATTAAAACTTAGATATATACTTGTACAACTAGTGAGCCACAAATAGACTATTATATGTTTGTACTTGAACGCTCATTTGTACTCATTAGATATACTAGTATATTCTAGTTTTAATGATTCATACATTTGACTTGTATTCCCATTTTGTACATGTTTAGCTTCATGTATATGTTCATTGTGTCTAAACTATTAGCTATACATATACATCCTTGAGCTACTTATTTTCATGCATATACTTTCGTGGACTCGTTTATATTTGAATATGTATGTATACTTTAGTTTATACATGACATATATATACCTTGAAGGATTCTAATTTTGATGATTTTCATGTTTTTAAAGATTTCATTTTGAGCTCGATTGCCTAGTTTCATGATAATGTGTTTTACATATTCCTTATACACTCACTTTATGTAATGTTTCCTCATGATTTTGTTTTCATGAGTACAATTTGTGCTTTATAGATTTTGAATGTTTGGTGATCATGTGATTTACATGTTTTTCATGAAATATATTTTTATTTTATTCCGTGCTTGAAGGATTTTGTACTAGTTTATAAATTTTCTTATAACTAGTTCGTATTCTTCATTTTGGAAGAGTTTTCAATTATGCTAAACTATTTTCAGACCTATTTTTGAAAACCCTTTCCATTTAAGGGCGGTTGGTTGGGCGACCATGCCTTCTATGCTTCTTATTGAAAATCCTTTTAAACATGTGCATGAAATGGGTGGAAGGTAATATGAGTTATACACTTGATCTTATTGTGTTTCAATTGGTATCATTGGATCTTTTCAATTGGTATCACTATTGGCATTTTTTTTCATATACTCATATATGTATCTATATATGTATAATTACACTTCAAATAGTATCAATTTCGATTGGTATTCAATTTTTCATACATATATATATGATTTATTTGTGCTTACGATATCTCTATATCCTTGAGCACAAATTTTTGTTATGCTAAGCTTGATTTCAAATGACTATTATATCTCAATTAATTATGTTTCAATTGGTATCTTATACAAGCTTATGCATCATTTTATTTGGTATTTTATAAAGGGGGAGAAAATTTATATTTCATCTTTTAATTGATATTTTACTCCCACACTTTATGTTGAAATATGATGATATTGATTATTTTTGGTATCATATGCTTTTAATAAAAAAAATTACTTTCAATTGGTACTAATCTTTACATATTGGTATCAAGATTACCTACAAGTTTACTTACAATTGGTATCAAAATTTTTGATTAAATACTTTAAAATGATTTATTTACTTACAATTGGTATATATTAAAAATATTTGCTTTATGTACCTTCAATTGATTTGTTTTATTTATTTTATTGATATCATGATGATTGAAATTGATATATCTTTTCTTACAATTGGTATCATAAAGTTTTGTTTTGATTTCACCCTTTATTGATATTATTTTTGTTTAAGACAAAAAGGGGGAGAACATTATTTTTATTGTTTTCTTCGACCCCTTTGTTGATGATTGAAAAAAAGAGGGAGAAGTATTTGAGTTTATATGCATGTTTAATGTTTAATATGCATTTTTATTGTTTACTTATTTATTTGTAAGGTTGTTTCATATTGATATTTTTTTTAATGTTGGTATCAAAGCTTTTAGTGATTATCCTTCCAATTGGTATCAAGGATTTTGTTTTATTGATTGGTATCAAGAGCTTAAGTTTTTATTTCATTGAAATTTTTATTGGTATCAAAAGCAATTATTTAAGAACATGTTTATTTTAAAAAAGGAAAAGGAATTTATTTTAAAAGTTTAGTATCAAGCGCATGTTTATTTCATATTTGGTATCAAGAGCATTTCATTTCATTATTTTTATGCATGTTGATGCATATTCATGTTTAGTATTCATTATATATATTTATTGTTTATTGCTACGCATGAGTTAAGGGGGAGCTTCTTTGAAGCTTAACTTTAACCCAAGCATATATAACTCCATGAGTTTTGTCATCATCAAAAAGGGGGAGATTATTGGCCCAGAGGCCTTCCACTCTAGTTTTGATGATGATTAACTCATGTAGTTATAGTTTACTAATAATCTTGTGATGTTTAGTTTCAGATATTTAACCAAGATATTAGTAGGTGATTAGCTTCAACAAAGGTGTTTTGGAGTTTTTCACATGGTGATTCAAGAGTCCGAGTGTCAAAGTTCATATCTAGCACTCGTTGGAGTCAAGCTCGGTGGATCACGTTTGGATCGAGTCGACTTGGAGACGGAGCTCTACAAGAAGACTTCGGTACATTGCTTAGTTTATAGTTTAGATCCATTTGTTAAAGATTAGATAGTGTGATATGCTCAAGTTCACAGCACCGCACACTTGTTCAAAGTTTCATGTTTTGGTTTTCGATTTTTGGTTTAATCGATCTTGGTTTTCATGAATAGATAGAATCAACAAGTTTACATGGTTTAATGTATATTAGATTTGTTCTATATACATGCATGCTTCAACTATTTAAACAAACTTAGTTTGATAGTGTATTTCATGAGTTTGGAGTTTTGATATTTTAACAAAACGTATTTTTGGATTTATTGTCAAAAATATTGATATATATATATCTTTCATGTATATTGGATTATATCCATATACTACATGCTTAAATGTTGTTTCATATCATGTTTTTGTATTTGGATGAGTTTTGGACAAAACGATTTTCCATTTCAAAAATCCTAGTTTTGGAAAATACGGAATTTAGTTTTCGATAAAATTTTCATAACACAAAAAGAGTTCAAAATGTTTGTAACTTGGTTTGATTTTTATTCAAACAAGTTTGAATTTCAAAGAGAATATAAGAACTTATTTTTGTGAATTTTTAGAGATTTTATGGGATTTAATAAAGGATAAAAACCCAAGTTTTTCAAGTCCTAAATTCTGTCTGCCAGGCTCTGGCGGTCGACCGGACCGGTCGACCAGATCAGGAGCCGGTCGACCGTAACGGTCGATCGAATGTGCACAAAGCGTGCACAAGGCCATTTGGTTTGGCCGGTTAACCGTGCGGTCGACCGACTGAAGTATCCGTACTCTCAGGTAAGGGCGATCGACCGGGCGGTCGACCGGAGGTTGGTAACGGTCAAATTTTGACCGTTGGCCGGTCGACCGGATGTTCAATTCTGACTATAATTAGCTGCCAATGGCTAGTTTTTCACATGGCTATATAAATGAATTTTCTCTTCACTATTTTTGTAAAGTTTTTGGAGAGCTTATTTTCTAATCTTACTAGTATTTTTGTAACAATCAAAAACAAGTTTTGGGCTCGAAAGTTTACACTTGATTTGGTGTTTTTCTAGGGTTTGGAAAATCAAAAAAAAGTGATTTTTGGGAAAAGTATTTTTGGTTCAACTTCTTTATCCTTATTTCTAATTTTTCCTAAGGATTTTCTTTGAGTATTTTTTTTTCATTCCTTTGGTTTTTCTCACACTTGAGCTTATTATTCTATCCTATCTATTAGGATCTTTGTTTTGTGAGAAAAAATTGGTTTGTGGTCTTTTGATTACTAAGTTATAAACCCTCCTACTTTGTGTTATCCCTCTTGTGTAGAGGTTGATTTTTAGAGTGGTGGTTTTGTGCCCTATCCCTCTAGCGAGAGGTTGATTTGTTGTATAGCTTTGTGCCTATCCCTCATTTGTGAGGTTAATATTGTGGTGGCTTTGTGCCTAGCCTCTAAGTATAGAGGTTGTGTTTGTAATTGAGAGAGGAGTTGTGTACTCCCGGTTGTATTGCCCCAAATCCTCAGTGGAGGTTCCCTGTGTGGGAGTCCTGTGTAGACAAGTTAGTTGAAATCCTTCTGTGTGAAGGCGGGGACGTAGAGCTGTGTACTCGAACCTCGAAACATATCCGTGTGTTAGCAATTGATCCATTGACTCTCTAACTCTCTCTTTATTTTGTGCCTTGCATCATTTCATATTGCTCATTCATTATATGCTTGGCTTGTTTGTGTGTGCCTCACTTGTGCTTAACCACGAGAGCTTCATATAGCGCCTCAACTCTTATTCAGAGGAATCAAGAGGAGTTAGTCCAGAGCCCTTCACTGGGAATTCAGCTACACTCGTTGGTTGCATTAAGTGTTGTTGCAATTAAGTTTTTAATTTTCACATTTTGTTCATTAGATTAGCCGTACACCTATTCACCCCCTCTAGGTGTACTTTCAAATATGTTTCCATTATGTAACGCCTCGATCCCGCGAGTACGGAGACGTAACTGCGACGTATATACGCTGGTCAGAAATACCCTCACATATATACGCTAAGTGTCAGTACATGCAAGAATCAGAGTACAGAAATACGTAGTGCATTATACATTCCAACATATGAGTACGTTACAAAATTATCACTAGATGTAATACAATATTATAAGAATATTACATCATCGATAGGCGCAAATGCGAGAGTACAAAGAGATATACAAGTATGAATAATGCAAAGGGTGCTCATGAGTTATAAAAGAAAAACTCGAGAACCGAGCAGGAGGCCAGGAAGGATAAGGACTTAGACGGGCTGGGCATCTCTGATCAGCAACAGGGAGAATTCACAAGCTCCAAGCTCTGAGATCTGAACATGAGAATCCAGGGGAGTCAGAAACTCCCCCACGAGTGGTGTGGTAAAGCCAAGTGGCATGCAGGAATAAGCACACGTGTATCGATAAATCCGATTTATAAATAAGCATTGAAAACTGTGTCGTGAGTACTGATATACCGAAGCAGACAAAGAGACAGTAATATCTAGCAGGAAACATGCACGGTTCTATAATGTGATAAGAACAAGAGACTGGTGGAATAGAACAACAAATGATAAGACAGGATGTAAGCAATTATAATATAATAATAAAATCAGAAATTTGAAGTAAAACTTGATAAAAGTAAACAGGGCAAAACCAGGGGTACAAACCCAGTTTATGGCTTTATGAGAAAGTACGTCGAAGGAATAATCTAGACAAGGAATCTTTCATCTATATACCATATATCTCACGTCATCGTAAACTAAGTCAATACGACTCAAATTTCAAAACATACAACAAATTATTAGTTGGCATCTTTTATTATTATCACTCGTGCTACTCAGATGCCTAGATATGTGGACTAGCATCCCAGTACACATATATCCACATCCGAGTAAAGTAAGGTTGTTATTAGAAACCAACGGAGGTATCAACAAATAATATTTACAGTGGGTCCCGTGCATGCCCGGGACCATGGCCCAGGATGCTCTATTGCTGGTGTACGAACCTGTAGTAAGGAATACATGAGGGTCTTATAGGATGCCATTTTCAAGATGATACCAAGAAGGAAGGAGCCAGTGCTCCCCTTGGTCACCTGGAGGCCCTCAGGTCTAACCGAAAGATTTAGTTGCATAACAAACCTAATACCACTGTAAACATGAACGTATATTAATACTCATAAGTTTTTCCCAACCTGATGTAAGTTGACCTTTTTATGATTTATTATGTAATTATCAATTTACGGGAATAGCAGGAGAGGGACATGTTCAGAAATTCAGGAGTATAAGAGTATATGAGTACCATAAATCCAGTCAATGCATATAATACAGGATAATGGGTCACTGTATAAACTACAGAATAACAGGACAAGACTGTAAATATGATAATCACAAGCAAGCAGTCATGTATCAGGTGGCAAGTGATAAGTGATATCATAACAGAGGGCAGGTGCTAAGTAGTAGCATGTCTGATGATAGCATAACAGGTGGGTGATATCAGGTAGGTAATAAGAGATAACATGGTAAATGATAGCACATCAAGTGAAAGTATGTCAAGCAATACAAGAAAACAGTACCAATATAAGAGATTGGCACAAATACCAGAAAACCATGTAGTCTCAGGAAAACAGTATAAATAAGGTTTCAAACTCTTCACAACTATAATAGAATAATGGATAACTGGCAAGCATATAATTAGCAAGAAAGCGAATATCCAAGTCGGGCTAAGCAATGCTAGGGACAAGATCAGCTAACAGAGTTTTATCACCAAAGAGCCAGTGGAACTTAGAAACAACTCGGCTTAAGATGCGAGTCTAAAATCTTAAAGAGATCCGCCTAGACGTGTTTAGTTTTAAAATACTGAGCGCTAAGCTGCTTTTTCAGGCGAACCTAGAAAGTCCAGAGGACTTAATAAACCTCGGAGAGGTTAAGTGATTGCTAAAAGAAAGAACAATCAAAGAGTTTAAGAATTTACCGTGTAGCTTGTGGCTAACGGGTCCTGTCCATGAGGAGGAATGCGATGGAAGCTTTTCGGTGATTCGTTTAAAAACAAAGAATTGTATTCGTTTTTTAACTGAAAAGAGAATGGAAAGAAGGAGATGATTAAAAGAGAAAATGCAACTTTGGAGAAGACTTTGGAGAAGGTGAAAATAAACTTTGAAAATTGTTTGGTTTGTTTTAGATATAAGAGGAGAAGATCCGGGCTCACTAATGTTTAACTCAACTATGTACTTACTCAAGGAAATTTGGGTTGCATCACTTTTATTATGAACCATAAACTTTTAGCTTCTTTTAATGTCTAAGTAAACAAATAAGATCATCTCATTTAAATCTTAAGCCTTTTCATTACAAATCATTAAGAAGTGAATATTAAACCATCAAGAGCGAAGAAGCGAGCATGGAATAAAAACAGTCCAAAGAGATTTGTGTTTGAAAAGTACACATTTAAAGTAAAGAAATCCTCATGTGCTTTCAAGAACAAAGTTTTAACTAAGGCACTTTATGCTTCAAAAAATGTTGCTTGTTATGGAATCAGTCAAGAGAGAAGGGATAGAAGAGGTCCATTAGTGAGCCCAGAAAACGAATTAGATACTCATTACGAAATGAAAACAAATAATAGAATGAAAAGCAAATTTTAACATACCGAATTTGAGTTGAGTTGATCAAGCGAGTAGAAGCTCCTTTGATTGTCACTTCAAAGACGAATTACACACTCAATTGCACTATTCTCTCTGGTGTTTGCACTGAACTACAAATTATAATCAAAAATACAACTTCTATACTATCTAACAAAGAGCCTAAATCCCTAAAGAATAAATAAAAATTCTAATCCTAGTCTTCGCTACATTTTCTTTGCTGAAACTAGTATTTATAGGCAAAAACCTAAAGGATAGGATCCCGAGAAGATTGGGGGAGCAAACGCTCTCCCAACAACCTCCACTTGGCCGTGGAAACGCGGCTTGGGCCGCGTTTCCGCGGCCCTGGTGTGGCCAAGTGGCCACACCCAGTTGGGGGAGAACTTTGCTTTGGTGATTCGCCCGTATCTTCTGCTGGTTTTCTTGTTTCTGCTCCAGACGTTGACGAAACAGCCTTTGATTGTGTGGCTTCAACCGCTCGATTCAGAGAAGATTCTTCTTAACCTCTTGATATGTCAAGATTTTGCCCTGATTTCTTCATTTCGAATTTATTCTGAATTAAATCAGACTTTGTTGGGCTTTTGGGCTTGTTTCTCTTTTCTTTCTTTTAGCACTTGGGCCTACATTTAACAAAGAAAAAGGAGACTTATTCATAGGATTTATTAGATAAAAAGTATGATAAGGTGACAATGTAAATGTAATATATGTGACTGATCACACCCCCACACTTATCTTTTACTTGCCCTTGAGCAAAACATCAGACTAATTCTAATCAATTATTAGACCACTTTCGCAGGTCACTCGTTGCACTGAGCATGTGCAACAAGCCTTAAACCTCTAGGTTACCCCTAGAAGACGAGTTTTGTCTCGTGAGGGTTTTCAGCGGATTGCACCCACAAAATCTAAAAAGAAAGAGAAAAAAGTTAGTATTTTTGAAAAGCATTTTGAGAAGAGAAAATATTTGAAGTATATTTGTAAGGCTTTAAGTAATCGATAAGTTATAGGAATATCAAATTTTTCATTCCTAATTTTAGTCCCTATTCAAAAACATGTCATCAATTAAAGTAAGGCGTCAAATTGTACTTCTCATCTAATCTATTAATTTACCCTGAGTCGTATGCACCATCGTGACTATGAATTTGACAAAGGGTTTTTTTAACATTAACTCCTATGCCTTATATTTATTTATTTTTGGTAAAAATTTATTCCTCAATTTCATTAGGCTTTCTAATCTGCCCATGTAACGAGCATTCAGTCGGTGACACCCAAACCGGACAGTTTTAGGGTACCAGGTGAGAAAATACCCCTAGGGACTTAAACACTCGAGCAGATAAGGCCACAAAACTAAGGTTTTTATTTATACGATGTACCCCTTTTAGGCGTGAATACTTATGCTTCATGAGGCATAAATACCCAGCTTAATCAGAGGATTTATATACACATTTTTTTCAAACTTATCTAATTATCTTTTGCATAAATACTAAGGCTTGCTTAGGCCAAAGCACCTAGCTAATCAATAATTAGACTTGTTTCTTTTTCATATATATTTTTTTTATAAGGCATAAGAGTCTCTGTTTTTAAGCCCTAAGTGTGCAAGTGTGTTTAGTGTGCATATGTCATCAAGGTAATATCAAGACTAAATTACTTTCACAAATTTTCTTCCTGACCCTAAAAAATCAAACAAGTTATCTTATTTTGATCAAGTGTAAGAAATGTTAATTATGATTCTCCTATTCCTTAAAATTGACTTAATTTCTTACAAAAAATATATCAAAATATTGTTCTACCCCTTTCAAAAAGTTTTTTTTCTTTTTTATATATATATTTTTTTCTCTTTTTTTTATAACAGTCATGTTAGAACCCTCCCCCACACTTATCTCATGCATTGTCCCCAATGTATGAAAGAAATGTATGATTGCATGAAATGAAATGTAAAAGAGGTGCATATATTATACAGAAATATGTACAACATCAAGTTTCACCCTCACCTAGAGCTTTTTCGGTCTTAGCCCTCTAGCTCTCTTCCCATCATTCCAATGGGTCCTCTTTATAGGGCACAGTGGGGAGGCCAAGTGTTTTGTCATTTTAGCTTCCTGCCTCCCTAGTCTCACCTTTTTTAGGTGTTTCTTCCTCATATTGCCACAATCATTATTCAAAAATTTACCACCACCACCCGTCTCAGTTGGAACTTCCTCATTATGAATGCCTAGGAATTCTAACTCAGTTCCATAGATCTCCTCAAATCTTAAATCAACACTTTCACCTGAAAATGTATAATTAACCAAATGATCTCTAGTTGGTTCATCCAAACACATGAGTTCTTCTTTGAAAAGGTTTTCAAAGAGTATGTCAATCGGAGGTTCTTGAACAATATTCTCATGCGATACATTATTAGTTGGCTCATCGAAAGTGAAGATATTCAAATCAAATTTCCCCTTTTCAAAGGGTTCTTTAACATTAGGATCTCTGACATATGCCTTCTCATCAAGATAATCGCCTTCATTGAATAATTCACTAAGAAACAACGACTCATCTTCTATATCTTCACTTTCTTCATCACAATTATTTTCAACAAAATTTACCTCAAATGATTGATCCCTTATCTTACGAGGTTGTTCTTCAAGGTTGAAGACATTGACTTCTCTAGTCATGTCTCCAAAAGTTAATCTCATAGACCCATTCCTATAATTGATGATGGCATTGGCAGTAGTAAGGAATGGTCGCCCTAGGATAACAGGAGTTTGAGCCCTATGATTGGAGTTAGATACAGGTTGTGTCTCAAGAACTATGAAATCAACAGGGTAAATAAACTCCCCAACCCAGATAAGGACATCATTAATCTCCCCTTTTGGAACTTTCACTGAACGGTCAGCCAGTTGGATAGTGACTCGAGTTGGACTAAGTCGCCTAACCCAAGTTGTTGATAAACTGAGAATGGAAGCAAGTTGATACTTGCCCCCAAGTTAGAAGTGCACGAATAATCTCGGCTTGTCCTATTGTGCAGGCAATGGTGGACTACCTGGATCCTTGTACTTTTTAGGGATCGGACCCGATAGTAGCTCACTAATGTTAGTGGCTAAGAAGACCTTTTTAGGTACATTAGTCTTTCTCTTCTTGGTGCACATGTCCTTAAGAAACTTAGCATAAGATGACACTTGTTGGATGGCATTAAGAAGTGGCACATTTATCTTCACTTGATTAAAGATCTCAATTATCTTATCCATGTGTGGATTTTGCTTGTTTTTCAGCCTATTAGGAAATGATGCTATAGGCTGGTGCACATGACTGGTTGACTTATCTTTTTCAGGTTCATCAAATTTAGGAGGGGTGGGATTAGATGAGGTGGATACTGAAGTGTGATTGTGCTTACTAGGATTAGGTGGTGTTGACACTTTGTTATCAACTTTCTTTCCCGACCTTAATGTATGAACAGCATTACATTGATTCAATGACTGATCCTCAACCAAATGAGCTTGTTGTGAATTCCTAGGATTCATAATTGGTTGACTGGGCAAGGTATCCTTTTGCCTCTCATGCTGTGGGTTGGCTAACTAGCTCATTTGACCCTCTAGCTGTAGGCTGTCTAAAAATCATTAAAAGACAAGCCATTAAAAAAGGCAGAGTTTCAGGTTCTAGACGCAGGACTAATGATGGCCATCCGCGTCTCAGCATCAAGGCGTGAGAGTCCAAACCAGCGTCTCAGCATCAAGGCGTGAGGGTCCAAACCCGCGTCTCAGTATCAAGGCGTGAGAGTCCAAACCTGCGTCTCAACCTCAAGGCGTGTGGGCTCGACACCCGCGTCTCAACATCAAGGCGCGTGGGCTCGACACCCGCGTCTCAACCTCAAGGCGCGTGGGCTCGACACCCCGTCTCAGCATCAAGGCGCGTGGGCTCGACACCCGCGTCTCAACCTCAAGGCGCGAGGGCTCGACACCCGCGTCTCAACCTCAGGGCGCGAGGGTCCAAGGCCCACGTCTCGGTTATAACCGCCCTGGTTATGGGGCCAGTCACCGCCCACATAGCGGGGAAGTTAGCCCCTCATTGTGGAGCATTTTTAGGGGGCACGTTCACCCCTGAAATCTCTATAAATAGCCCCGCCGCTATGAAGAAGGGGGAGACGACACAAGAAACAAGAGATAGACAACAGACTACACACAGGCAGACAGAGAGAGAAGCAAGAGAGAGCTCAACTCTTCAGCAAGCTTGTTGCGTACAAGTTGCTCTTTGCCTACCTTCTCTTTGAGAGTTTTGGTAGACAGAGCTGTGCTACTCCTCCTACCAGCCGAAGAGAAGATCCCCGAAGGTCTAGACGGTCACCCGATCAACGGAGAACAAGATTCACTCTCCATCGCCACTTGAAGAACCCAGCCTTAAACAAAGGGAGGATTCAAGACTCAACATCCTCCCTCCCTTGTAACCGGAATACTAGTCCGTTGTAATTTTTCAATTTGATTCAAGGAAATCTTACTTCGAGCTCGTACCTTCTCCGTGTGCGTACAAGAGATGGCGACTCCGCTGGGGACTTCATTTGTTACCGACGAGCAAATCGTGGCGCAAGGTGACGTCCTCCGTAAGGGGAAGATGGTCGAATCGCTAGTTGTCGAGTTCGACCAGGCGAAGTACGAAGAGTTTCTCTCTTCCGGCTCCAAGAGCCCAAGGACCTGCGTCTGCCGCAGAGTCTCGACGGGGAATGGCCCCGAAGCCCGATCTGAGGCTCTCTGGGGCCCCGCTGCTGCCAACTGTGCCAAGCAGGATACACGCGCCAACGCCTCTCAGGAGGCCCGTGTGGTCTCAGGCACAACTGCCGTTGCGACCAACCGCGCCGCGCGGAACACACGCGTCAGCGTCTCTCAGGAGACCCGCGTGGTCAAAATCTCTGGTGTCCAGCATCAGGTCGTCGTTGGTCTCTCTCCACCTCCACGACGCAACCGAAATGCTGAGCGTCGTCAGAGGAGGCGTGCGCGTCAGCTTCAAGTTGGAACTTCTGATTGTCCAACTGAGGCTGCACGCAACGCACAAACTGGCATCTTAGCTGCGCCGCATCCAGCGCGCGAAGTCCGCGTTTGGCGGCCCAAACGCGAGACTCCCCAAGTTAGGTCCTCTGAAGACCAACTTATCAAACGCCAAGGTGAAACCTCTGCGCCTCATCAAGCGCAAGAGGCATGCCCCCATAGGCGTGGGGCCCAGCAGCCCACTCTCTCTCAAACTCTTCTGCCCCGACGCACTAAGCGGCAACGCGACAATCGCGTCTCGTCTCAACAGAGACGCCAGACGCGCGTCTTACAGCCGCGGCGCGAAAGTCGCGTCCCTGAAACCCGCGTCCAGGCTGTACAGCATATGGATGCCTCCCGTCTTCGACGTTGCGAGGTTAATCTCTTCGATCCCCCTCCCGTGGATCTGAGGGATTACTTGACGAAGAAAAGAAGTGCCAATCAGGTCACTTCATCATGTTGCTACCAACGGCTCATCTCTATGCTCTCCGAGTGCCGTTGTGGTTCAGGTGTGCACCAGCAGTCTTTAGTTAGACAGCTGACCCTGATACCCCCGTCAGCCAAAAGAAGACGCTCTCATAGGCGGAGGATGTTCTCTGACGCTGAATACCCAAATCTCACTGCGAATATGACAAGCAGGAGCAGAGGAAAACAACCTGCAGTCAGCTCTGACGAGTCTGACTCTGAACCGGAAGGAGTGTATCGACACACTCGTACCCGGACCGGGGCCATCCCCCCGATTGATTATAATGCCCTAGCCCGGGGCATCGAAGTGAATGACTCTCACTCTGCAGTAGCAGAATCGCAGGCCTCAAACTCTTCCATAGAGAAGGAGGCCTTCATCTACATGACAAGCACTCCTGAGGAGACGGCCCGACGCCTGGAGCTGCAAGCTCAGATCCAGAAGGAACAACTTGAGATGATTCGTGCTCAGCAAGAATCCATTGACTCTCTCAAGCAGATGCTCGCACAGCTGCTCGAAGACAGGAAGAAATCTCCCCCTAAAAAGCCTAAGGGCAAGAAAAAAGAGGGAGAAAGCTCGTCTTCTGTGCACCCTGATGGAGAGAAGCCCACCTCGACCTCGTCCAAATCCTCGTCGCAAGGGAAGAATGACCAAAATCAGGGGAAGATTCATTCCGAAAGAATGAATCAATTAGAGCAACGCCTTGAGGCCCTCACCAACCGTAAAGGCCTCCAGGAAGCGGGAGTGGTCCGGCCTTATCCGGCCGAGTGGGACTTGGTTCCATACCCGCCCAAGTTTAAGGCTCCAACCCTCCAAGCATTCGATGGGAAGGGGTCACCCAACCAACACCTCTACTACTTTAAATCCCAAACAGGGAATGTAGTAGACAATGATGCCATCTTGGCACGTCTGTTCATTGGCACCCTGAAAGGGCTCGCCTTCGAATGGTTTATGAAACTCCCAGAGGGCTCCATCAAGAACTGGGGTGATTTGGAGAAGCTATTCCTAACGCGCTTCTTCGAAGATGACTCGGAAGTCACGATGCCCACCCTTTTGGCTACCAAACAGCGAAAGGGAGAGTCTGTCAAATCTTTCATGGAAAGATTTCGGAATGTGGCACTCCGATATCCGAGCGGCATGACCCAGGTCACCCTGGTGGAAACATGCCGCCACAATCTCTAAACCTCACTTCTTGCTCAAATAGGAGTTGCTGAAAGCCGCACCTGGAAGCAGTTGGTCCAACAAGGTGAACAGGCTGAGGAGATTGTTGCCCGCGTCAGGGCAGAAGAAGGGAAGCCACGGCTGTATGACCCGGAAAAGGAGAGAGGACAGGAATTTGCAGTAAAAGTTTTCCTTGAATCAAATGAAAAGGATTACAACAAAAACTGTTCCTTCCGATTACAAGGGAGGGAGAATGTTGAATCTTGAATTCCCCCTTTGTTTAGTGCTGGGTTCTTCGTGTGGCGGTGGAGAGTGAATCTTGTTCTCCGTTGACCAGATGACCGTCCTTCAGGGATCTCCTCTTCGGCCGGCAGAAGGAGTGACACAGCTCCGTCTACCAAAACTCTAAAAGAGAAGGTAGGCGAAGAGCAGCTAGTACGCAGTAAGCTTGCTGAAGAGTCTTTTCTCTCTCTTTGTTGATGATCTCCTCCTCTGTGTTGTGCTGTTGCTGCCTGTTATTGTGTGCCCCTTTGTTGATGCAAACAAGGCTATTTATAGAGGTCCCAGGGGTGAACGTGCCCCCCTGAAAACGCTCCACAATGAGGGCCAACTTCCCCGCTACATGGGCGGTAACTAACCCACGTGCCTGCTAAAGACACGCCACGATGGGGGCTGATTTCCCCTACGTGTAGGCAGTGATTGGTCCCTTAACCAAGGCGGTTATAACTGAGACGCGGGCGTCAGGCCAACGCGTCTTGATGCTGAGACGCGGGCGTCGAGCCAACGCGTCTTGATGCTGAGACGCGGGCGTCGAGCCAACGCGCCTTAATGCTGAGACGCGGGCGTCGAGCCAACGCGCCTTGATGCTGAGACGCGGGTGTCGAGCCAACGCGCCTTGATGCTGAGACGCGGGTGTCGCGCCTTAATGCTGAGACGCAGGTGTTAGTCCCTCGCGTCTAGAGCTTGAAACTTTGCTTTTCAATGGCTTGTCCTCCAGTAACTTTTGGACAGCCTACAGAACCCCCTCCAAAGTTTTCGATATTCCGCGGTTAACTGGGACAGATTTCGAAATACTTTGGATCTTAGCCGTATTTGCTTTCATGACTGGACTGTTAGTACTCCGGGTTTGATCTTATCTGGAGTTGGTCTTCGTGAGTGTACTGTTTGAACTCTTTGAAGCCACCAGAGTTGATCATGTTGAGTGTCTAGATGCACAGTCTAAACCTCCCCGATTGCTTTTAGTCTGTCATGGACGCGTTTTAAGCCAGGAGTGGTTGGTCGTCTGCTTGCGTCAGTGTACTGTTGAATTGATTTTGCACAAGCAGGAGGCCGAACGCAGGTTCTTTTCGAAAAGCAGAGATGGTACTGCTTTAAAGACGCGACCTCAGTAGGGTGCGTCCTTTAGCAATGGAAACGCGCCCGATATTCCATAAGGCGGACGCGATGTTAGGCCCGCTTGGTCGGACGCGGACTTTGTAGAGAGAGACGCGACCTTCCGAATGCATTTATGGAGATACTGACGGGGCATGTCCATCGAAGAGGTGCGTCCCTTGGGTGCAAATCTATACCGTGTCATGATTACGCCGCCAGCTGGCCTGGGGAACAGGCAGGATTTCACCTTTTGGCGCGCGGACTTCCCGGTTCATTAACTGAACCGTGCTACATGTCAAATGATGACTCGCTGCGGAGTCGTGACGCATGATCTTCGCGATGATTTATTCCACGCGTCATGTGATGATTCGCTGCAGCTTTTATCGGGCCACACGCCGCGTATCTTCGCGAATCCTTGTGCCTATAAAAGGCAACAGTCAGAGAGACATCTTTTCTTCTCCGAACGCACTTGCTCAAGAAAGAGAGTTTTCTTCTTCCTCTGTTGAACTGTTCATCTCCATTACTGGACTTTTGAACTATTCATCTCCTTTTACTGGAATTAAAGATGGCTCCCAAGACCAAGCCAACCGCCTCTTCTTCACGGGCGACTGTCGCCGAGGTCCAGAGGGGCGCTTCCTCTGCGCAGGATGTCGCTTTCCCAGGTATAATGCTTTTTTTTAGGCGTGGATTTCGTCATTAACGGAAGCTCATAGAACCCTAAGAATCCTTAACACAAAATATAACTCGTGTTTGATTCTCAGACGCGGTCTCAGACGCAGTCTTTGAGTTGATAACCGAGGCGCCGGTTTGGACCCTCGCGCCATTGGGTCCTACATTTCGGATTCTTCACTTAGAATATTTCTAATTGTGAAGGATTCAGACGCGGACTTGGTTTGCAAAACGCGGATTTGATCCTTGCGTTCTGTTTCATCAGCTGTCGATTTTGATGAATCTGGCACCTGAGTCCAAGCACTTAGAAATCTGGGGTTGTGAAAGGAAGGGAGTTACCCTCCTTAACTTCTGGTGGTTGTGGTGATGGAAGGGTTAAGGTGGATAACTCCCTTCTTTTCGCACCCCAGAAGTGACATCAAGGACATTCCATGACCTTCTGGTGGTGGAGACGCGGATCCTGCAGGTCTGGACGCGGGTTTGATAATTCCTGCGTCCAGTATCTCCTCTGCGTTTGGACGCGGTTTCGCAGGTCTGGACGCGGATTTGATAATTCCTGCGTCCAGTATCTCTTCGCGTCTGGGTTATGAACACTTAGCATTTACTTCTAATAAAGTATCTAACTAAGTGTCCTTTTCTTTTGCAGTGCCCCATCCTTCTGCCTCACTCGCCAAGACGCGCCACTTTGGACATGTAGGTGGTGCTGACCAGGACTTGACCTTCGTGCTACGAAGGACTGTCCCGGTGACTGCTGACCAGTCGCAGGATCGCAGGGAGAGGCTCTCTAATGTTGACATGAGAACTCTTCGGGTACTTATGACCGATGCAGCATTCACAACGGATGCTCACGTCAAGCTGGAGAAGCCTACCTTCTTCTTCGGAGATCGTATCAACGATGGCGGCTATCGTGTGTATGACGGAAGTTATAAATGGCTCCGTCAGATCAAGGGTGGAAGATTCTTTCTTCCGGACATGGAGAGGATGTTCCCGCTGTCCTACTTCCAGCACATGTCCGTCCCTCGGAAGATGGAATGGGACATTTCTCGATATGTCCCTGAGATTACTCTTAGTGATTTGGGTTCCCATAGAGTATACCGTCATGATAGCCATGACAGGTCGGTTCTCGGCCTATTCTCTGGGTCGCGCAAGTCTGAGGTTCCGGTTGGAGAGATACCACAACTTGGCACTACCTTCCTCAACGCGTTCATGGAAGCGGAGGGTGACTATCCGGTCGGGTTCCGTTCGCCTGGGTGGGTCCATTCCACGGAGAACTACTGGTGGGGCAGGATGGTGGGTTTCGTTCTCACCGATCTTGGGGATCTGCTAAAGCGTGTGGGACTGTACCCGGCAGTCAGGGCCGTACAGTGGGGTATCCCACCAGGCTCTCATAACTTCTTCAGGATCCTGGAGCGCTACAATCCTCTGATGGGGACATTCTTTACTCCGGTCGGAGAGATGGGCCTTGCACTGCACGAGCTACATGAGGTCTTGGGGCTAGCAACAAGGGACATTCCCTATGAGGAATATGTCCCGACCAATGAGGAGCTCCACCTCTTGAAGAAAGAGTTTCCTCGGGTGTATGAGACTTACTGGGAAGTGATGTGTCACTTCCACATTTACGGTCAGCTAACCGCCTGGAGGTCGCAGGGAGTCAAGCAACTGTCTTGGGCCAGTTACTTATTCAACGATGTCAATAATAAAGACACTCCGATAACCCGACTGGCTCCCAGTTCCGACAGGGAGATTGAAGACAGGATCGAGAAGGCTTCTGAAGGCTTCTACACCACGGTTTCGACCGAGGACGGTTTTGACCCCGACCTGGTTTTTGAAAGCTTCCACCATCAAGCTCGGACCCCTATCTCCGATAGGGCACTGTTGGCAGGCTTCTTGATGCTGTGGCTGAAGCGTTGTGTGGTGCCCATGCTGCCACATGAAGTTATTGTTGCTGACGTGGTGTACCCGGCGGTGCTCCTGGCTCATGGCAACCCTATAGCCCTTCTCCCGGCCATGGCGGCTGGCATTCAGAGCGGGTGGGCGCTAACCAAGAGTTTCTGCGAGGCGCTGAAAACTGTCGACTCCCACGGCAAGCCGTATGTTGACTCAGAGGGGAATCCGACGGTGAAGCGCCCCAACCCTCGGATCGAGCTGCCTTATACGTACCTCATGGCTTGGTACGTGATGCACTGCCCTTCTCTGATGACGGCGGTGCGTTGGAGGGAGAGTTCCGTCCCTTTTGTACAGCGGTTGGAGGATTCGAACTGGCGTGATCTTTATATCTATTACGTCCGGAAGCGACTTTCAGATTCTGTGAATTACCAGCTCAATCGCTGCTTCCCTGAGATTGCTGGAGCATCTTTCGGGATCTATTTACTGATTCCGCGGGCCCAGATGGCTTCACGAGGTTGTCCGCGGGAGTCTTCTGGTGGTTGGTCAATATTCGGCCCGGATATGTGCTTTTCCGGCAAGGGACTTCATGCACCATCGAGCCATACATGCCGAATCGTTTCGCTCGACAGTTCGGCTACGATCAACTCTACGTCGGGAATCCCAATGCTCGACTCGCCTTCGAAGGGAACTTGTTCGAAGGTGCTCGGGCTTGGTACTACAGTGTGGCCGGAGGGACGGGAGCAACTTTCCGTCTACCTATCGAGGGGCCCAAGTGCCGTATGAGCTTCAGCTTCTGCACTTGGTATTTCCAAACCATCCAGACATCAGACTTTGTTCCGGCATCTTCATGTATCGAGAGCATCAATGCAAATCTCGAGGCAAGGTCAGAGTCTGGTAAACACTCGAAACTCTCCAACCATTTCCTGAAGGCCCAGAAGGAGGTTGGGAGAAGATCGGGAAGGGAGACACGAGCAACAAGGGCGGAGCTGCGACCAACAAGGGAAGAGCCGCAAGCAGCAAAGACTCGGCAGGTGGTAAGCAAGCGTCGTCAACGCTCTGCTTCGACTGCTGAACCTGCTCCCAAGAAGGTTCGGAGAGACTTGACAACCGAAGTCTCCCGATCCGAAGACATCCCTGCTGTCGTTGAGGTACCGAGGGAAGAAGATATAGCTGAAGAGGATGTACCTTTAGTTCGTGCCCCTAGGTCGAGCAGCAGAGACCGCAGGTCTGTGGAGGAAGGGGAGCTCGTTGACAGAGCCACCACCGCTGACGAGGATGAGCAGCTAGAAGTCGACATCATGAGTGGAGGGGATGTCGATATTCTGGGGATTTCAGTTCAACCCGGTTTTTTACTTGCTCATGAAGGGAGAGATGAGGCCCAGCAACCTGGGTCGCCTTGTGTCTTCATCTCCAGTCCTCGGGCAGTTGACCCCAGTCCTACCACTGGGGTAATTGGTGGCAAGGCTCCGGCTGCAGAAGTCTCGCGCGTGGCGCTATCGTCTTCCTCACTCTCAGGGGAAAGCGATTTTGAAGACGAGGTCGACTACGGCGATGAACCCGCTCTTCCTGATCCGAGTAAGTTCTCCCACATCTCAGAGGAAGAAATATACGGGGGTGAGCCATCAACGGTATCACAGCTGGCGATTATTCCCGCTGAAGGTACTCTTTTCACCTTTCGACCTAATTTCCCTTTTCATTTTGAAGAGGATGTTTTAACATTCTTCTTTTATGCTGCAGGGTTGGCTAGGGACATTGAGACGGTAAAAGAGCTGACCCAGTCCGAAGGAGTCGAGGCTTCAGTTGCCGAGATAACTCCAGAGGGGGCAACTACTGAAATTGGGGAGCCTTCCATTTTGCCGGAAGAGGAGGCAACCCCTAAGGCTGGCGAAGAACCCACTCTGCAGGGTGAAGAGGTTACTATTGAACCCAGGGAGACTTCCACTCCGCAGGATTCGCCCAAGGATTCGACATCTCCGGACCTCCCAGATGGTAAGGAAGTTCTGATATTTTAAATGTTTCGCTTTCCTCCTTCATGGCTAATGTCGCGAAAACTTGCAGAGGGAACTGAGGGGGCTCAGGTGGAGGGTCCGACGGTCGGTACCCTTCCAAAAGGCCACACAGCTCAGGTCTCGGTTGAAGCTTCTGAGGAGGTTGCGCTTACTACTCCATCATTAGCTGTGGAGGTTCCTGCAGAGATAACACCTCCGGAAGCGCCAGTGGCCAGTCTCGCTCCTGCCGTACCGACGATCAGCACGACTCTCGCGCAAAAAGAGCCGGCTTGCACCCCTTTCTTCATGATAGAAGGGGGGTCGGGGAGTACCTCGGGTGATGATACCATGGATTTCCTGACACGCAAAATGGTGCAGCAGTTCCTTGACGCGATGCGATCGTGCATCGATTTTATCCTGTCTGGGCGTAGCTCCTTTGACTTTGCCCGGACGTTTCTTGGAAACATGGTTGGTAACATCGAATTAACCGGAGGCTCCTCGCTTGCCAAGTCGTGTCTGTTGTTGGTGGAGCAATTGGGAAGTGACCTGAAAGAGCTGAAGTCTTTGGACAATGCTAGTTCTTCTCAAGAAGCCCAGGTCATCTTGACTAGACTCCTAGCCACCCAGGAACAAGAGCGACAGGAGGTGGAAGCACAAGTTGCTGAAGAGGTCCGCAACCTCGAGCGTTCCCAAGCTGAATGTCAGAAACTGGCTGACGATTCAATGGAATCCGAGTTCATTCGGCAAAACGCAGAGCTCGCCATTACCAATGCTCGGTCTGCCATCGCTAAGGCGGAGGCCATGATCGCGGATAATGAGAGGACGCTTGCCACTATCCGAAAGAGGCTGAAGGAGCAACAAGCTGCGAAGGCACGAGCTGAAGAAAGCCAGACCATTCATTCCTCCAGGCTGGAATCTCTGCGAGCACAGCTGGCTGCAAAACCCTTTTTATCTGAAGAGGAGCTGCGGGTCCAAGCCATGATGGAGGCTGAGAAGGCACGTTAGCACGAGATGCATCGTCTCATAGAGCGTATCCGTTCTTTGCCGGATCAAGACTTTTAGCCTTTTCCCCTTCTTCCCTTTTTTTTGTAAAGAAGAGGACACTCTATTAGAGTGTTTGTATCCACTTTTACTATTTTCGATATAATAAAAGTTTTTGAAGTTTTTGTTCCATCTTCTTTGTTTAGCTGTGGATGAATTCAACTCCCTGATCACTGGCTGCGAATACTGAACTTAGGTAAGACCAAGTTCTTTCAATGAGACGCGGCGTCGACTCTAAGTCTTCTTGATGAGACGCGGCATTGATCCATAGAGTGAGACGCGGTCATCCGTCCATAGGAGCTTAGATAGAACTAAGTCCTTTTGATGAAACGCGGCGTCAATCACAGGGTGAGACGCGGTCATCATTCCATAGGAACTTAGATTTCACTAAGTCCTTTTGATGAGACGCAGCGTCAATCACAGAGTGAAACGCGAATTTGTCTTGCTGAGAAAGACGCAGATAAAGCAGACGCGAGGGACGCAGCATTGTTTGCTGAAGGGACGCGACGCAGGCATCCTTCTGGAACGCGGGTGGATGTCTTTCAATCTGAAAAGGAGACGCGGTTCTTTGGACGCGACTTTCCTATCTGCGTTTAATGCAGCCTGACTTAAAAGATTTTAGGAGATCTTTGAACGTCAAGTCTTCGCTGACGATTGGGAAACCGGGTCCTCCATTGTTTCCCGAAGCAGTTGTCCACGCGTCGGTTTTCCATTGGACTTGGGCGTTAATGCCCTTTAATGCAAAACCGGCGCTGACGGTTTGAGATCAGCGCCTGCGATGCTTCCCGAAGCGACGCTCCACGCGTCGGCCTCCCATTGGGCTTTGACGGTCGTGCGGTCATTAAGGCCAGCGGTTTTAATCAATGAACCATTAATGACTGTTATTAGGAGTTGCCTATAAATAGGACTCACCCCCTCTCCTTAACAGCGGCTGCTTAGACCGTGCTCTGTTTGAGAACGAGTACTCTGAGGGACTCTGCCTTCTCCCTTCAAGGATCCTATCAGGGGTTTGCCTCCATGGATGAATGTGCCTCTGTGGATGAAGATGACCCAGAGCTTTCATGCTTCTGTTTGGTCTCTTCAATGGATTACCACATTCAAGTGGTCCCAACGCAGATAGTTCAACTCTTAACAGAGGCTTCTGCGGGTATGCCATGCCTACTTACCATGATATTTTAGATCCAACCAAGTTTGAATTTCAGTATACCCCTTAAAGGGATATCATCGGGACTTTCTTGTGAAGTCGTGGTTGGTGCATCCCTTCTGGAGTTTGCGCCGCCAACTTCCTCTCTGGACGCGAGTGCTGAAATCCTTGGCACTTGGCGCGGGCTTTGCTCATGAAGCTCGCGTTTTAAGGCCATTGACTTGGATGAATTCCCAATTGGGCTGAAATTTTCAGACCAGAATCTTGCAACTCCTGTTGATTCAACAGAGAGATGGCAGTTTTCAGCGTTTGAAGTTTTTCGCGTCTTGTGCTTTTAGGCGCGGGCGTAAGATAAGACTGCGTTTGAATCCTGTGTGTTCCACAGTTCTGATTCGCGTTTGTCTCTGTTGGCGCGGCAGACTTGCTGCGCGGGTCATTCCCGCGTCTGAAGTCCTTCACAATAGCCGCGTCTGTCACTTAGTTTTCTCTGTTGAAGTACACTAAGTTCCAAATTTTCTAACTCCCTTGTTTACTCCTTGTAGGTAGGCTCGACGGACTTGTTCGATGCTCATCCACAAGGGAATATATTATGTCCCTGATGAGGAATCGACCCTCGCCAAGGTCTCTTCAGGTTCACTGCACCAATCATGCCTGCTGGCAAGAGATGGTCAGAGTGAGTATGGCGGCGAGGGGGCTACGGTGGATGAGGTGGCAGATAAGATCCTCTTCCTCTCCCACTCCAGAAGTGACATCGAAGACTCTCCATGTCTGCTGGATGGCCTGCTGGGGAAAGAGATGTTAATGAATGAAGGATTGGAGGACTTTCTGCTGCCACCAGACCTCAAGAACACTATTGCTCTTAGCTTAGTCAGCTAGGGCTCTTTCGATGTTTACATCATGCATCGTGGTGTAACCAGCTTCTATTGTAGCCACAAGACACTGCGCACTTGGAATCAGACGCGGCTTTAAGGAGTGAGTGCAACCTCTGAGAGAGAGAGAGGGACTTCATTGTACCCCTTAATTGTAACACTCAATCTTATTGTATAAGAGAGCGTTTTTGCCTGTAACACTCAATCTTACTGTATAAGAGAGCGTTTTTGTATCACTTTCATATGCCTGGATATAAATAAAAGTGACACTTTTCTTTCTTTGCCTCTTTCATTGTCTTGAACTTTTTGTCTTCAGTTAGACGCATAGAAGCAAAGAGTCTTTGACTTTGTCAAAATTATGATGGTAATTTTAATAAGTCAAACTTTGTAGGGAAAGATCCTATTTTAGGAACTCTCACAATACTGTCAGAGGTGTAATATTAACTTCACAGAGATGAAGTAATTTTTGGTGGACCTGCCACTTTATAAGAGAAAGCGACAAGTAGAATTGGTACCCCCAGGGAGGATGAACTTTTATCAAGTGTTTGGGATAACTTGATCGAGCTCAGCTAGGGATTTGATAGAAACACTGTTGATGGTGTAGTATTAACCTAACAATGTTTTCTAGGTAGACTTGTTATTCTGTTGAAGAGAATAACAAGTGAGACTAGACTCGTGGGGAATCTAGGAAAGTTTGTTACCGTCAGAGGTGTGATATTAACTTAACGGGTTGAAAGTGGTCTTGTCAGAAGTGTAATGTTAACTTGACAAGGATGCGAGTCAGAGGTGTGATATTAACTTAACTCAGAAGTGTCACTGTCATAGGTGTAATGTTTAACTTGACAGTGAGGGTAATGCTAGAGGTGTAATGTTGAACTTAGCATTGGTCATCTCGGCTTGGATAAGGAAGTCGAGGAAAAGGTTAAAGCCATAGGTGTATTGTTGAACTTAGCAATGACTTGGATGCTAGAGGTGTGGTGTTAACTTAGCATCATTTATTTCAGCTTCGATATGGAAGTCTGAAGAAAAGTGACTGTCAGAGGTGTAATATTAACCTGGCAGAAACTTGATTACTGTTTAGAGGTGTGGTGTTAAACTTTAACAGTAATTTGTCAGAGGTGTGATATTAACTTGACAAAGAATAATTTGCGATATGAGCAATTTGAGGACCTGTCATTCTATCGATGAGAATTGACAAGTGAAAATTTTGAAGCGCCAGAGGTGTAGCGTTAACTTGGCAAAATTTGAAAATTTGATACTCCGTATAGAGTTGACAAACAAAACTTGTACTCGACAAGGAATATTGAAAAGTTTCCATTACCAGAGGTATAGTGTTAACTTAGTAATGGTTGTATTTTGTAGACCTACCATTCTGTGGATGAGAATTGGCAGGGGATTTTGGAGGAAAGAGTGGAGCCAAGTCCACTTTAGGATTTTAGCAAACCCTCAGCTATCAACGGATTTGAGGTGCCTTTACCAACTACCGTTTGAGTTGGGCTAGCCATGCTATTCCCCTCAGCATGATGAGTTGTCGAAGACTTATGTTGGGCTTAAAAGCCAACATTTTCCTCTATCCTTCGCCGTCGGAGGCGTCGGATCAAAGGGGAATGTATCCCTTAGGATTTTTAGCAAATCCTCAGCTGTCAACGGGTTTGACATGCCTTTACCAACTACCGTTTGGGTTGGGCTAGCCATGCTATTCCCCTCAGCATGATGAGTTGTCGAAGATTTATGTTGGGCTTAAAAGCCAACATTTTTCCTCTATCCTTAGCCGTCGGAGGCGTCGGATGTTTGATCAGAGGTGTACTTTTAACTTGATCGATGGAAGGATACCATCTAGGGATAGTATTTCTTCAGGAACCTGCCATTGATCAGCATCATGAGTGTATCGCCATTCGAGGTTATGAGGCGATATGATCCATTTGAGTAGACTGACTCTACTACAAATGGTCCTTCCCACTTGGGCTGAAATTTGCCTTTTGTCTTGTGCGTCATCACCATGGGTCTTCTGACGGCTAAGACAAGGTCGCCTTTCTTGAAAGTTCGCATTTTGACTTTCTTGTTGAAGGCTTTGGTAATTCGAGCTTGGTAAAGCTCGATTTGCTATTGGGCCTGCAGACGCTTACCGTCTAAGGCCTCCAATTCCTGGAGTCGCTGTCGATGCTTCTCCTCTGTTGTCATCTCTGCTGTCAGGGCGACGCGTAGAGATGGAATCTGGATTTCGAGTGGAAGGACGGCTTCGCACCCGTATACCAAAGAAAATGGCGTAGCTTTAGTTGGGGTTCGCACAGTTGTGCGGTAAGCCCACAAGCATTCACCCAGCTTGTCGTCCCAATCACGTTGACTTTTTGAGACGAACTTCTTAAGAAGCTTGCCAATGGTCTTGTTGAAAGCTTCCGCGAGGCCATTAGCGGCAGGATAGTATGCCGTTGAGGACACACTCTGGATTCTGAACTTAGCGCAGAATCTCTGGAAAGCCTGGCTGATGAACTGGGGCCCATTGTCATGGACAATTCGCCGAGGTACGCCGAAACGGTAAATAACGTGGTGTTTCACGAACTTGATCACGTTCGACGACTTGACTTCCTTCAAGGGAATGGCCTCAGCCCACTTAGAGAAATAATCGGTTATTGCCAGAATGAACCGATGTCCTTTTGATGATGGTGGGCTGATAGGGCCAACCACATCCATCCCCCACATTTCAAATGACCAAGTAGAGGTCGTAGAGTGGAGGTACCCTGGTGCTTGATGGATGAAATCCCCATGCACTTGGCAAGCGTGACACTTTTTAGCATAGGTGACGGCGTCAGCAATCATCTTGGGCCAATAGTAACCCAATCTCTGGAGTCGATGTGCCAGTTTCGGGCCAGGTTGATGGGCTCCACACATACCATCGTGGGCTTCCCTCAATATCTCTTGGGCTTCTTTTGGTGAGAGGCACCGGAGTAAGATCCCGTCATGCGATCGATGATACAAAGTTCGCGTAGTCGCATTATAATAGAATTTGGGGGCTTTCCTTCGAATGGCAGCCGCCTCTTTGGTGTCTTCAGGAAGGATGCCATATAAGACGAAATCAATGTAGGAGAATCGCCAGTCTCTAGGCTCTAGACCGGTTGATGCTTCAAGTGCTTCTTCGCGGTGATGACTTCCCGTTGACTCCTGATAATCCTCGAGAGCATTTCTCGGGCAATACAGGTCGTGGCTGTAGACGAATATCTTCTCCATTGCTCCAGCTGGAAGAGCTAAGGAGGCAGCCAGGGGTGCCAGTGCATCTGCGTGCGCATTTTGCCTGCGCGGTACATGGTCGATGTAGAAGCTTGTAAATCCCTCGGCCATGCGGATAGTTGTGTTGTGGTAAGGTACTAAGTCTTCATGTCTGACTTCGTACTCCCCGCGAACTTGGCTGACGATGAGCTTGGAGTCGCCATATGCCTCGAGATTTTTAACGCCAATCTCATCGGCGAATTGCATCCCAATCAAAAGAGCGTTGTACTCCGCCACATTGTTGGAACAAGGCTCAGTCAATGAGACAGCTCGGGGAATCACATAATTTTGTGGGGATACGAGTACTACTCCTACCCCCGCTACTACGTGTCCCTTTGGGCTTGTTCTTGATGCACCGTCGAAGAAAAGTTGCCATACTTGACTTTCGAACGATGTCTGAGTCAGACAGACTTCAGCAACTTCATCTGGGAGATCCTCGTAGACTTTGGCTGCCCTCGGATCTGGGTGATCAGCTAGGAAATCCGCTACCGCTTGACCCTTAATGGCCTTTTGTGGTAAAAAGCGCATCTCATATTGGGAGAGCAATATGGCCCATTTTGCCAGTCGGCCATTTAGCGATGAAGGTTTAGTCATAAATACCCACAGGGGGTTGACTTTTGATATGACGTTTATAGTTTGGCCTACCAGATAGTGTCGCATTTTCTGGATAGCGAACACCAGTGCCAAACATTCCTTCTCGATCAGATTATACCGATGTTCGGCTCCGATCATTGTTCTACTCAGATAGTAGATTGCTTGCTCACGTCCCTGATCGTCATTCTGAGCTAGTAGAGCTCCCAAAGAATGATCCATTGCTCGGACATACACCAGAAACGGCTTTCCGGATACTGGAGCTGCAAGGACTGGTGATTGGGTGAGGTATTGCTTGATTTCCTCGAACGCTTGTTGGCAAGCGTCATCCCAAATGAATGAGACACCCTTCTTCATTAGCTTAGCAAAGGGTTGGCATCTTTCGGAGAGGTTCGAGATAAACCTGCGGATGTACGCCAATCGTCCCTGCAATCCTCTGAGTTCCCTGAGATTCCTCGGAGGTTGCATCTCCTGGATAGCGCGAACCTTTTTCGGGTCCAAGTGAATTCCGGTGGATGTTACGACGAACCCGAGGAATTTGCCGCTGGCCACCCCCAGGAAGGATTTGGTTGGGTTCATCTTCAACTGATGGGCCCGCATGATGTCGAAGACAAGTTTTAGATCAGCTATGTGATCACTTTTAGTGCGACTTTTTACCGCGATGTCATCAACATAACATTCCACCGTTTTGCGTATCTGTTGATGGAAAATGACGTTCATGGCCCTTTGGTATGTTGCCCCTGCATTTTTCAATCCGAAGGGCATGACGATGTAGCAATATACCCCTAGAGGTGTTCTGAAGGAGGTATGCTTTTCGTCATCAGGATACATTTTGATTTGATTGTATCCTGAGAATCCGTCCATGAAGGACATTCGTTCGAATCCACAAGTATTGTCGATCATGACATCTGTGATCGGCAATGGGAATTCGTCCTTGGGGCAGGCCTCGTTTAGGTCGCGGAAGTCGATGCAAATCCGGATCTTCCCATTCTTCTTGGAGACGGGGACGATGTTGGCTACCCAGTCGGGATGTTGCTCTTCCCTGATGAAGCCAGAATCAATAAGTTTTCTGACTTCTGATTGAATTGCCTCCGTTATTTCTGGACGAAACCGTCGCTGCTGTTGTTTGACAGGCTTTACGTCCGGATTGATGTTGAGGCGGTGCATGGCCACTTGAGGATCGAGTCCTGGCATGTCCTCATAACTCCAGGCGAAGACGTCTATATACTCTTGTACAAGAGATATTAGATCCTTCTTCTCCGAAGGTGACAGGCCGTCACTTATGAAGATGGGCTTAGGGTTAGCCTCATCTCCTAGGTTGATCTGAACAACCTTGTCTTCTGTGGGTGGCTCGCGCTGTTCAAAGCGGGTATCCCAAAGAAATTTAAATGTTTGATCCAAGGGTCTGTATCGGATTGGATCATTTCTTCATTTCCATCTTCCAGGTGGCTTGTCGAAACCATGTTCACTGAAAGTTCCTTGAAGATGTTGCCGACACTGACATCTGACTCCCAAGATGATGTGTCTGAAGAGTAATCGTTGCTCGACGATTCTTGAGAATCGGAGGCTGATGGGACCGGAGTTGATACGTAGCCCAACCCCCGGCGCGTCCGATGATAATAATCGGGGGCCTTCCCTTTCGGCATAAAGGATTGAAGCAACGTCCTCCTTCCTTTGCTGAAGTTCAACCCGGGTTTGTTGGTCAGGTCGTACCCCATGCATCTCATCATTTTGAGTGCTTTTGGTTCGTAATGATCGAACTGAGGTAATTCTTCCTCACCTTCCGATTCGTCGCGGGGCGTTGGTTCAGACGAGATCCGCCCAAAAAGAATTGGTTTTTCGCCTTTCCGTCTTGCTGGAACCATGAAGATAGATTCTTGCGCATTACCATTGTCTTGGTATGTCTCGAAGGACGATTTCACTGGTACATGCAATGATGTCAAGGCACCCATTGCCGACCAGAGATCATCATCTATATCAGTGCTAGTATCTGACGGTATTGAATCAGAAGCACACACAGAAAATACGCGAAATCTAAATCTTCATTAATATACCAACCGCCTACATCATCGGTGGTATTATCGACATCGGGTTTATTAGTGCCCGTTACAAGTGGTTCTAACTCCCACAGGCACTCTTCTTTCTCAGGCTCAGTGTCAGCCTCATTACCAGAGTCTGGCTCCTCTGGTTGTGGGGCTTCATCCGTCTCCACCGGATCTTGGTATAGCAAAGAGTCGGTGAAATAATTCTCGACGCCTTTGAACGGATGCCTTTCGGCGATCAACGTCTGCACATTTTCACTCCCGTCAATGTACTTCATGACTTGGTGGAGAGTGGAGGGAACGATAGAGTTGCGGTGAATCCACGGTCGCCCCAGCAATAAATTGTAGGAAGTGTCGGCGTCGATGATGTAGCATGTCACTTCCGACTTGAGGTTCCCAATCTGACACCTGAGCTTGATTTTCCCCATCGGACAGGTTTGGTTGGCATTGAACCCATAGATAGTCGTCTGAGTAGGGCTCAACCGATGGGTAGGAATGCCGAGATGCTGCATGACCCGGCGAGGCATGATGCTCAATGCGGACCCTGGGTCTACCTGGATGCGGTTCACCTCAGACGATCCAATATACCCTGTGAAATACAGGGGTCGATCATGCTTCCCTTTAACCTGCATATCATCTGCTGTGAAGGTGATGCAGGGAGCATTTTGGGAGGTGTGGAGGCAATCCTCTACATCTTCCTCCTTCGGCACCTAGGTCATAAAGACCTCAGCATTTGCCAGAGCTTCTTGCAGAGCTTCCCTGGTCGACTTTGATAGTCTAAGAAGTTCATACAAGGTAATGCGTGCCGGAATGTTGGCCAACTGAGCCAAGACATCAAAGCGGTAAGGTGCCGTGGATCCTTCCGCGATGTCCTTTTGAAGGGCTCGGGAAAATCGAGTCCCCTTTTGCTTCTCCACAGGTGGCTTTGTGAGGGCCTGACTGGCTCCGCAGTTGGTTGTGGAGGAGCTATCGCCGTCTCGCCGTACTGTTTCAAGTACGCCTGTCCTGAGCGGGTTCCCGCCATCGGTTGGTTGGGCTCTGCGGCCAAGACTATCGTCTCCTCCTCTGAGTCGGTCAGTGAAGGGATATCAGTCTCCGCTTCTCGAGAGGAGGCACCCACCACATTGCAGGATGAGGCTTTTGCCTTGCCTTTGGATTTCCTGTTAGTCACAGTAGTCCATTGTTGTTCATTGACAAGGTCAGGGTGGACCCACATGGTTTCCCCTTGAGGTGTAGGGACGGGTACTAAGCCTTTCTCTTGCTGCTGGTGAGGGTCTGTGTTGACCACTCTCAGCTCTCCCCTTGGGATAGGGACTACTCCAGAGGGTGTCGGAGGTTGTCTTCCGAACTGGAGAACTGACGTCACGTTGGCCGTCACCTTCTTCTGCTCTGGTCGGAGCTTTAACACCTCCGCGTCAATCAGAGCTTGAAGGATGTCCTTGAAGACGTAGCAGCTTTTGGTGGGGTGTCCCAACATCATGTGATACATGCAGTAGTTGGGATTGTCGGTCTTGCCGACTTCCTCTGGGCGTCGAGCCTGAGGGAGCTTCAGTCGGTTGCTCTTGTTGAGTAGTTTAAAGAGCGAATCGACATGTTCCTCCTTAAAGGAATATTGCTTGTTGGTGCGTGGCTGGCTTGAAGAGCCATTCGTCTTGCCTGATTGAGGTTTGGCGGGAGATTTGGTCTCCGTTGCCAAATTATCCTTCCGTTTTGTTTGGAGGGATGTGTCCGGCGCACGCCTCGTTGACCTCTCGGGCCTGGGCTTACCTTCCTCCGCTCTGACGCGGGCAACAATCTCCTCAGCCTGTTCACCTTGTTGGACCAGCTGTTTCCAGGTGCGGCTTTCAGCAACTCCTATTTGAGTAAGGAGTGAGGTTTGGAGATTGTGGCGGCATGTTTCCACCAGGGTGGCCTGGGTCATGCCGCTTGGACACCGGAGTGCCATGTTCCGAAATCTTTCCACGAAAGATTTGACGGACTCCCCTTTTCGCTATTTGGTAGCCAAAAGGGTTGGCATTGTGACTTCGGAGTCATCCTCGAAGAAGCGTGTTAAAAAGAGCTTCTCTAAATCGCCCCAGTTCTTGATAGAACCTTCTGGAAGCTTCATAAACCATTCAAAGGCCAACCCTTTCAGGGTGCCAATGAACAGGCGTGCCAGGATGGCGTCATTATCTACTACATTCTCGGTTTGGGATTTGAAGTAATAGATGTGCTGGTTGGGTGACCCCTTCCCATCAAAGGCTTGAAGAGTTGGAGCTTTGAACTTGGGCGGGTACGAAACCAAGTCCCATTCAGCCGGGTAGGGCCGGACCACTCCTACTTCTTGGAGGTCTTTGCGATTGGCAAGGGCCTCGAGGCGTCGCTCCAGTTGACTCATTTTTTTAGCATGAGCCTTTCCCTGGTCTTGGTCGCTCTTTACTTGCGACGCGGGTTTGGACGAACTGGAAGTAGATTACCGCGTCTCCTCAGAAGGTTCGGAAGATGAGCTTTCTTCCTTTCTCCCTTTGCCCTTTGACTTTTTAGGAGGAGATCTCCTCCTGTCTTCGAGCAGCTGTTCAATCGCCTGTTTGAGGGAGTTGATAGATTCCTGCTGAGAAAGAATCATATCCATTTGCGCCTTCTGGATCTGCTCTAAATGTCTAGCCGTCTCCTCAGGAGTGCCTGTCATGTAGGCGGAGGTCTCCTTCTCGACGGAAGAGTTCGAAGCCCTAGATTCCGCTACGGCGGAGTGAGAATCGTTCACTTCAACGCCGTGGGCTAAGGCATTATAGTCAATTGGGGGAATGGCCCCCGTCCGGGTGCGAGTGTGTCGATACACCCCTTCCGGTTCAAAGTCAGACTCGGACTCATCTGAGCTGACTGCAAGTTGTTTTCCCTTGCTCCTGCTTGTCATATTCGCAGTGAGCTCCGGGTACTCAACGTCAGAGAAGGTTCTCCTTCTGTGGGAGCGTCTTCTTTTAGCTGACGGAGGGATCAGGGTCAGCTGTCTGACTAAAGACTGCTGGTGTGCGCCTGATCCGCAATGGCACTCAGAGAGCATATGGATGAGCCGTTGGCAGCAACACGACGAAGTGGCCTGATTGGCACTTCTTTTCTTTGTCAGATAATCCCTCAAATCCATGGGAGGGGGATTAAAAAGATTAGCCTCGCAACGTCGAAGACGGGAGGCATCCATGTGCTGTACAGCCTGGACGCAGGCTTCAGGGACGCGGTTCTCGCGCCGCAGCTGTTCAGCGCGCGTCTGGCGTCTCTGTTGAAACAAGACGCGCCTATCGCGTTGCTGTTTAGTGTGTCGGGGCAGAGACACTTGAGAGAGGATGGGCTGCTGGGCCCCACGCCTATGGGCACGTACCTCTTGCGCTTGATGAGGCGCAGAGGTCTCGCCTTGGCGTTTGATGAGTTGGTCCTCAGAGGACCTAACTGAAGGAATCTCGCGTTTGGGACGCCAAACGCGGATTTCACGTACTGGACGTGGCGCGGGCAAGGCGCGCGATTGTACGTCGCGTCCAGCCTCAGTTGGACAACCAACGGTTCCAACTTGCTGCTGACGCGCACGTCTTCTCTGTCGACGCTCGGCGTTCCGGTTGCGTCGCGGAGGAGGGGAGAGACCAACAACATCCTGATGCTGGACACCAGGGACTTTGACCACGCGGGTCTCCTGAGAGACGCTGACGCGTGTGTTCAGTGCTGCGCGGTTGATCGCAGCGGCAGTTGTGCCTGGGGCCACGCGGGCCTTCTGAGAGGCGTTGGCGCGTGTACCTCGCTTGGTGATTAGACGAGAAAGGTGTGTTTATTATGAAGCAAATGTATTTGATGTACCCTTTCTTATCTCCGCTATAGCATAGGGCTATACCGAGTCGATTCTCAGGGAGAGCTCGCGATGGAAGCTTTAACGTGTGGTAGTGAAGTGAACAAACGAGTATTCTTCTCTTGCTTATAAACTTAGTGAATCAAATGTAAAAGAAACTAAAAGAAAGGATGGCTATGTTCATGGTGGAAATCGTTGGAAAAGAAATCAAGAAGTGGATGTGGTATTCACAAGAAAAAGAAAGAAAACTTAAAGAAAGCAATCCATGACTAGCTTACCTTGCTAGCTTGCCAAGACTTACTAGACTCCTTGATAGCGAATGCATGCCTAATGTTGTCACTCCATCGGCGTAGGATTCGTCTCGCGTGTTGACCTAATTACTTTCTCACTTTGAAGACGGTGGTTTAACCATCGGAGAAGAGAAGATCATACAACTTGCAAGATGAACAAAGGCAATCACCCATGAGTTAGTGAAGAAAGCTAAGCTAGTGGTAAACTAGTACATGGAAGGAAAATTAGCTACAACAAGCCATAAGAAAAATACAAGAAAGCATGAAGTAAATTGCAAGAAGTAAAGCAATAAAGAAAGCAATTAAAGAATGCAAGAAAACTAGAACCAAGCTTCAAGTAGAGGAAGGAGGATGGATCAATCCTTGTTGCTTCAAGTTGTCATCCTTGATTACACAAGCTCTCTCCCTCACAATCACTCTCTTTTACATTGATTTCTAGGGAAGAAGAAGAGGGATCTAAAGAACAAAACCTAGAGAAAAATACATGAAAATTACAACAACTAAACTAATCTCCTCTCTTCTCCATTCTGTCTTTGCTCGCAGGTCAAGTGCAGATATTTATAGCATTCAGAGAGAAGGCTCCAGAAGACGAGACAGCTGGCAAAATCTGGCGCCCAACGGCCCAGATTTTGCGGCGGAAGCGCGGCAAATCTCGGCAGTTCTGTGGCCGTTGGCCAACAACTTTCTGTTGTGAGTTTGTTACGAAGTTGTTAGCCACGTGGTATATCTGGAATCTTCGTTTGTTGCGCGGATTTCTCTAGATCTGGGATTTGAATTTGGCTTTATCTTTAATCTTGATTAATCACTTAATTATGGTTAATTAAGTGATTATTTGGATATCTCTCCTTTAAGTGTGTACCTGCAAATATGTAGAGAAGAGGATTAAAAATCATATATTTATTTGTAATATGCATGGGAATTATGATGTAAAATATGCAATATTGGATACCAATCACACCCCCACACTTATTCTTTTGCTCGTCCCGAGCAAAACAAAGAAAAGAAAATCTATACTACCAGTTTATTACACCACTTTCGTAGGTGACGCGATTGCACTGAGCATGTGCAACAAGCCGTTAAACCTCTAGGTTACCCTAGAGGAGGAGTGTTGTCTCCTGAGGGTTTTCAGCGGATTACACCCACAAAATCCATAAAGAAAGAAAACAAATGTTAGTGTTTTGAAAACGCATTTTGAACTAGAGACAAGTTTACGAACTATTTTTGCAAAAATATAAGTGATCTAAGGTCATAAGTCCACCTATAATCATTCTTCCTTAAACTTAGTCTCCATGCAAGATCTTGTTTTAATTAAGGTAAGAATTCAAAATTGGATTGAATACTTTATCTTTCATAAAACCTAGATAGTATGCACACCGTGTAAGTGAAGATTTCTGGGATTTCAACTCCAACCATTAAGCCATTTATTTATATATATTTATTTTTCTCTTTTTTTTTTCCTTTCTTTTTCTTCCCTTAGTTTTCTTAGGCTTTCTAGTTCACCCATGTAGCGAGCCTATAACCGATGACTCCCAAACCAGATGGTTCTAGGGCACCAAATGAGAAAACATCCCTCGGGTTAAAGGACTCGAGTGAAAAAGGCCACAAACTAAAGGGGATTATTTATAATCACCGTTAGGCGTGAATAATCATGCTTCTTGAGGCACAATTATCCAGCTTAATAAGTGAGATCACCGTTAGGCGTGAGTAACCATGCTTCTTGAGGCATAGTTATCCAGCTTAATAAGTGATCTTTTATTTATATTTTTTTTCTTTTTTTTTTATTTATATGGCATTTTTGGTCTTTGTTTCCTTCCCAAGAAATGTGTAAGTGTAAAGTGCATATTATCTAAGGCAAAAAATTCAAGATAAAAATATCTCACCACTTTTACTTACTTATCCTATAATTTCAAACAAGATCTATTATTTCAACTAGGTTTAAAATGTCATAATTAAGGCTTTCTTAATTCCTAAGATACATCTTATTTTCTTAAAAATAGATCAAAACTTTGTCTCTTTTTTCAAAAAGTTTTTATTTTTATATTTTTTTTTATTTTTTATTTATTTTTTTATTTCTAAGAGAAGTGTAAAAGAAAGAAAATCTAAAATCTAAAAGAAATGTAAAGAAAGAAATTCTAAAAACTCTAAGTTAGTAAACCCTCCCCCACACTTATTTCATGCATTGTCCTCAATGCATCATGATATATGTATGCATGAAACAAAATGGAAAGGGGAGGAACAAAAATTACCTGAAGGTGGTGGTTCCGGTGGTGGTCGGATTGGTCCACGAAACATGGCCCAATCATCTTTACTTTGGGTTTTGAGGAACCCACCAAAAATATTATTAATATGACCCACTAAAATGATATATGCATGGATAATTTTTATTATGTACATGACCCCATCTAATTTTAAGATTTTCCTAATAATTTCAGAGTCAAATTTATCAATTTCCTTGTCCCAGAATGGTATATGACATGATAAAACAGTTGACTTGGACTCAGGACGGACGGGAACTGACTCAGGGAATTGAATGAAGTCAAGTGATGGTTCAAGAGTCGAAGGTAGTTCAGAAATTTGGTCCAAGTCAAGAAATGAAAACTCAAGTCCACATGTATTGTCCAACAATGGAATGTGACTATCAAAAATTGGTGATTCAAGTTCAGGAAGGATGGGAATCAATACTGACTCTAGAAGGTTACTCAAATTGGGTAATATAACCGGAGTCAATAATGATTCAGGGATTTGAACTGGATCACAGATGTGCAAATCTAGGTCACATATCTCATTTAGTTCAATTCCACAAAATGGAGAACTTGCCAAAATGTCAATTGAATCTTCAGAAGTGTAGAATTGGGCAAGTTCGACATGATCCTTAAAGATGGGTGATTCAACTTCATTGTGAATTGGGACTGGATTTAATGTCGGCTCCGGAAAAGGATTGAAGTGAGGTAAAGATACCGGAGTCATTATGGAATCAGGAAGAAGAATTGAATCACAAAGTTGGGGTTCAAGATCACATTCCTCATGTAGTTCAATTAAATGTGGAGAACTTGCCAATTTATCAATTGGATTTTCAGAAGTATGGAATTGGCCAAGTTCTATGTGATCATCATAAAAGATTGGTGATTCATTTTCACAATGGATAGGAAATGGATCCAATTCTGACTTGGGAAATGGATTGAAATCAGGTAAGGATATGGAAGTCATGATTGAATCAGGAAGTAAATTGGAATCATCAAGTGGAAGTTCAGGATCAAATTCATGTTCCAATTCAATTTCAGAAAAAGGAAAACTTGCCAATATATCAATTGGATTTTCAGAAGTGTGGACAAGTTCAGGTGAATGTGCTGAAATTGAATCTGAACTTCCAAGACTACATGACTCTTTGGTTTTAACAGAGTGGCTAGTGACCTTAGAAATAGGATGAGAATGAAGAGTTTGGATCAGCAAATCTAAGTCACGGGCACGAGCATTTTGAGCATGGGTCATGTCTTCAAGCATCTTTTCAAAATTGATGACTTCATTATTTGGATGAAAAGATGAAGTGTTGTCTTGGAAGTGATGGTGAAATTGTGAGTCAAAAGTGTGTGGTGATGGAAAAGAGGACTCACACAAGAAATCATTACTCATAAATGGTTGTTCATTATGAAAATGTGGAACTGAGTAAGATTCTTGAAAATACTGTGGAATTGGAGAGACAAATGGTTTTTGAAGTTGTTGCTCAACTCTCAGTAAATTGGCTTCTATACTCCTTTGCAACTCAGATTTTTTTTCAAATGGAGGTTCAGAAAAAGGAGTATATGAAGTGGACTCGGGAAATGAATATTGTGGACAAGATGAATATGGTGGACAAGGAATTTGAGAATTTGACTCGGGGTACTGGAATCCCCAATGACTCGGTGAAGAGTTGAAATTATTTTGGACATTATAATCATTAGATGGGTGTATGGGTCATATTGATTCGGATAAGGCCAACCCGGTGTATTTGGTTGGTGCATATTGTAAAACACCGGGTTGGAATTATCCGAATATGGAGATGGTGTGAAATATGGATTATTATTATGATGGAAAGAATTGTAATTGTAAGCCATATCACACAATCACAAACAAGAACAAACAAACAAACAAACAAACAAACAAAAGAAGAAAAGAAAAGAAAAAATTCTAACCTAAGTTAGTGTAAACTTAGACCTAGACGACTCCTAACTGATAGACCGTCCACGGGAGGTTTAGTGTAGACTCTAACCACAAGCTAATCAGCCAGGGAAGGGTAAGGTTGGTGGGAGGTTTTCCGTCCGAAGACGTTCCTTAATTAAGTAACCAGCAACCTTCGGGCTTTCGGCCCTCAACCCTTTCCTAGACACCGATTTTGCAAGAGTTAAATTCCAACACTTTTCCCCCTTAGGATAATCTCCTAGATGAGTCCGAGATGTCCCTAGGGCCAACGTCTACTTTTTTATTAAATTAGGCTTGGGTTAGTGAGTGCTTGGGAAAATGATTTTCGGGCTAAGGAAAGGGTAATGACCTCCCCCACCTTATCTTATTTATGGGTTATGCCCTTAAAATTGATTTGTGCAAGTGTACAAGAAATATAGCTAGGATACACTCAAAGCATGAAAATCAAGCAAGGAGTTTGTCCTAGTCTAAATGCAATGCAAACACGTACCTTGCCTCCAGCACTCTTCAACAGTAAAAGTAAAGAATTGAAAGACACGTGCCTAGAGATGCAAGTGTCTAAACAATTTTTAACAATTCAACCAACTTTTTACTATTTTTTAATTAAGCAGGTATATGGTGAAAAATACAGGATTTCAAGTATAGCAGCAGATGTATTTTGCAGATCTGAAGCCCCTGCAGAAAATTTGTCAGAAGTGAACTCCTCTGTGCCGCGGCCGCGCGGCTTTTGCCGTGGGAACGCGGCACTTTGGAGGGATCCTGGTCTCTGCTTTCAAGAGCAGAGGCCCAGGTCCACTTATATGTGACTGCAATGAATATTTTCCTGTTTCTTTACCTGTAACCTGCAAACAGAGAAGAAGAATCGTTTAGTACTTCACTTTAAACCAAAAAGAACGTCGCTCTCCCCGGCAACGGCGCCATTTTGATTAGACGAGAAAGGTGTGTTTATTATGAAGCAAATGTATTTGATGTACCCTTTCTTATCTCCGCTATAGCATAGGGCTATACCGAGTCGATTCTCAGGGAGAGCTCGCGATGGAAGCTTTAACGTGTGGTAGTGAAGTGAACAAACGAGTATTCTTCTCTTGCTTATAAACTTAGTGAATCAAATGTAAAGAAACTAAAAGAAAGGATGGCTATGTTCATGGTGGAAATCGTTGGAAAAGAAATCAAGAAGTGGATGTGGTATTCACAAGAAAAAGAAAGAAAACTTAAAGAAAGCAATCCATGACTAGCTTACCTTGCTAGCTTGCCAAGACTTACTAGACTCCTTGATAGCGAATGCATGCCTAATGTTGTCACTCCATCGGCGTAGGATTCGTCTCGCGTGTTGACCTAATTACTTTCTCACTTTGAAGACGGTGGTTTAACCATCGGAGAAGAGAAGATCATACAACTTGCAAGATGAACAAAGGCAATCACCCATGAGTTAGTGAAGAAAGCTAAGCTAGTGGTAAACTAGTACATGGAGGAAAATTAGCTACAACAAGCCATAAGAAAAATACAAGAAAGCATGAAGTAAATTGCAAGAAGTAAAGCAATAAAGAAAGCAATTAAAGAATGCAAGAAAACTAGAACCAAGCTTCAAGTAGAGGAAGGAGGATGGATCAATCCTTGTTGCTTCAAGTTGTCATCCTTGATTACACAAGCTCTCTCCCTCACAATCACTCTCTTTTACATTGATTTCTAGGGAAGAAGAAGAGGGATCTAAAGAACAAAACCTAGAGAAAAATACATGAAAATTACAACAACTAAACTAATCTCCTCTCTTCTCCATTCTGTCTTTGCTCGCAGGTCAAGTGCAGATATTTATAGCATTCAGAGAGAAGGCTCCAGAAGACGAGACAGCTGGCAAAATCTGGCGCCCAACGGCCCAGATTTTGCGGCGGAAGCGCGGCAAATCTCGGCAGTTCTGTGGCCGTTGGCAACAACTTTCTGTTGTGAGTTTGTTACGAAGTTGTTAGCCACGTGGTATATCTGGAATCTTCGTTTGTTGCACGGATTTCTCTAGATCTGGGATTTGAATTTGGCTTTATCTTTAATCTTGATTAATCACTTAATTATGGTTAATTAAGTGATTATTTGGATATCTCTCCTTTAAGTGTGTACCTGCAAATATGTAGAGAAGAGGATTAAAAATCATATATTTATTTGTAATATGCATGGGAATTATGATGTAAATATGCAATATTGGATACCAATCACTTGGCACAGTTGGCAGGGTGGGCGCCCGAGAAAGCCTCAGATCGGGCCTCGGGGCCGTTCCCTGTTGAGACCCGGCGACAGATGCGGGCCTTTGGGCTCTTGGAGCTAGAAGAGAGGAACTCTTCGTACTTCGCCTGGTCGAACTCGACAATGAGCGATTCGACCATCTTCCCGTTACGGAGGACGTCATCCTGCGCCACGATTTGCTCATCGGTGACAAACGTAGTCCCCAGCGGAGTCGCCATCTCTTGTATGACCCGGAAAAGGAGAGAGGACAGGAATTTGCAGTAAAAGTTTTCCTTGAATCAAATGAAAAGGATTACAACAAAAACTGTTCCTTCCGGTTACAAGGGAGGGAGAATGTTGAATCTTGAATTCCCCCTTTGTTTAGTGCTGGGTTCTTCGTGTGGCGGTGGAGAGTGAATCTTGTTCTCCGTTGACCAGATGACCGTCCTTCAGGGATCTCCTCTTCGGCCGGCAGAAGGAGTGACACAGCTCCGTCTACCAAAACTCTAAAAGAGAAGGTAGGCGAAGAGCAGCTAGTACGCAGTAAGCTTGCTGAAGAGTCTTTTCTCTCTCTTTGTTGATGATCTCCTCCTCTGTGTTATGTTGTTGCTGCCTGTTATTGTGTGCCCCTTTGTTGATGCAAACAAGGCTATTTATAGAGGTCCCAGGGGTGAACGTGCCCCCCTGAAAACGCTCCACAATGAGGGCCAACTTCCCCGCTACATGGGCGGTAACTAACCCACGTGCCTGCTAAAGACACGCCACGATGGGGGCTGATTTCCCCTACGTGTAGATAGTGATTGGTCCCTTAACCAAGGCGGTTATAACTGAGACGCGGGCGTCAGGCCAACGCGTCTTGATGCTGAGACGTGGGCGTCGAGCCAACGCGCCTTGATGCTGAGACGCGGGTGTCGAGCCAACGCGCCTTAATGCTGAGACGCGGGTGTCGCGCCTTAATGCTGAGACGCGGGTGTTAGTCCCTCGCGTCTAGAGCTTGAAACTTTGCTTTTCAATGGCTTGTCCTCCAGTAACTTTTGGACAGCCTACAACGGCCAGAAAGGTCAACCAGGCGTGCGCCAGACACATCCCTCCAGACAAAGCGGAATGATAATTTGGCAACGGAGACCAAACCTCCTGCCAAACCTCAACCGGTCAAGGCGAGTGGCTCTTCAAGCCAGCCACGCGCCAACAAGCAGTATTCTTTCAAGGAGGAACATGTCGATTCGCTCTTTAAGCTACTCAACAAGAGCAATAGACTGAAGCTCCCTGAAGCCAGGCGCCCTGAAGAAGTCGGTAAAACCGACAATCCCAATTACTGCTTATACCACAGGATGTTGGGACACCCCACCAAAAGCTGCTACGTCTTCAAGGACATCCTTCAGGCCCTGATTGACGCGGAGGTATTAAAACTCCGACCAGAGCAGAAGAAGGTGACGGCTAACATGACGTCAGTTCTCCAGTTCGGAAGACAACCCCCAACGCCTTCAGGGGTGGTCCCTGTTCCGAAAGGAGAGCTAAGAGTGGCCAACACAGATCCTCACCAGCAACAAGAGAAAGGCCTGATACCTGTTCCCACGCCTCGAGGGAAAATCATGTGGGTCCACCCTGACCTTGTTGACGCCCAGCAATGGACTACTGTAACTAATAAGAAGTCCAAGGGTAAGGCAAAGGCGTCATCCTACAATGTGGTGTGTGCCTCTTCTCGAGAAGCGGATACCGATATTCCTTCGCTAACTGACTCGGAAGAGGAGACAATAGTTCTGGCTGCAGAACCCGGTCGGCTGGTGGCGAAAACCCGCTCAGGACAGTCCTACTTGAAGCAGTATGGCGAAACGGCGGCAACCCCTCCACAACCAGCTGCAGAGCCAACCAAGCCCTCCACAAAACAACCCGTGGAGAAATAGAAGAAGACTCGATTTTCTCGAGCCCTTCAAAAGGGCATCGTGGAAGGATCTACGGCGCCTTACCGCTTTGATGTCCTGGCTCAATTGGCCAACATCCCGGCGCGGATTACCCTGTATGAGCTTCTTAGGCTGTCGAAGTCAACCAGAGAAGCTCTACAAGAGGCTCTAACAAATGCTGAGGTCTTCATGACCCAGGTGCCAAAGGAGGAAGATGTAGAGAATGGTCTCCACACCTCCTAGAATGCCCCCTGCATCACCTTCACGGCAGAGGATATGCAGGTTAAAGGGAAGCATGATCGACCCCTGTACTTCACAGGGTATATTGGATCATCCGAAGTGAACCGCATTCAGGTAGATCCAGGGTCCGCGTTGAGCATCATGCCTCGCCGGGTCATGCAACATCTGGGCATTCCTACTCATCGTTTAAGCCCTACCCGGACAACTATCTATGGGTTCAATGCCAACGGGACCCGTCCGATGGGGAAGATCAAGCTTAAATGCCAGATTGTAAGTTTAAAGTCGGAAGTGACATGCTACGTCATTGATGCCGACACTTCCTACAACCTATTGCTGGGACGACCATGGATTCACCGCAACTCCATCGTTCCCTCCACTCTCCATCAAGTCATGAAATACATTGACGAGGGTGGAAAGATGCAGACGTTGATTACCGAAAGACATCCGTTAAAAGGGGTCGAGAATTATTTCACAGACTCCTTACTGTACCAAGATCCCGTGGAGACGGATGAAGTCCCGCAACCAGAGGAGCCAGACTCTGGAAACGAAGCTGACACCGAGCCTGAAAAAGAAGAGTGCTTATGGGAGTTGGAACCACTTGTAACGAGCATTGATAAGCTCGATGTTAATAATACCACCGACGATGTAGGCGGTTGGTACATTAATGAAGAATTGGATTTAGCGTATTTTTCTGTGTTTGCTTCTGATTCAGTGCCGTCAGACACTAGCACCGACGTGGATGACGATCTCTGGTCGGCAATGGGTGCTTTGACATCGTTGCATATACCAATGAAATCGTCTTTTGAAACATGTCGAAATGTCGACGATGCGCAACAATTAGTATTCATGGTTCCCGCGAGAAAGAAGGACCAAAGACCAATTCTTTTTGGACGAATTGACTCCGAGCCAATAGACCATGAAGAATCAGAAAGCGAGCAAGAACCCCCTCAGTTCAGTCATTATGAGCCAAAGACACTCAGAATGATGAAAAACATGGGGTATGACCTAACCGGCAGACCCGGGTTGAACTTCGGCAAAGGAAGGAGAACGCTACTTCGATCCTTTGTGCCAAAAGGAAAAGCACCCGATTATTATCATCGGACGCGCAGGGGGTTGGGCTATGTATCAACTCCGACTCCATCAGCTTCTGATTCTGGGGGCTCATTTAGCCATAAATACTCTTCAGGCACGTCATCATGGGAATCAGATGTCAGTGTTGGCAACATCTTCAGGGAACTCTCAGTGAACATGGCCTCAACAAGCCACCTGGAAGATGAAGATGAAGAAATGATTGTTGGCCCAAAGGCCCTTCACCCTAGTTTTGATGATGATCAACTCATGTAGTTATAGTTACTAATGATCTTGTTTATTTAGTGACAGATTCTTTATCAAGATCTTAGTAGGTGCATAGCTCAACAAAGGATAAAAGATCAAGATTTGGAGCTTGCATGTGGTGATCCAAGGAGTTTTTGGATCAAGCTTGGACCAAGTCAAGAAGATGAGAAGCTTCAAGTGAAGACTTCAAGAAGATGAAGACTTGGGTCTAGGTATAGAATTTGTATTTTTTGTTTTAGTAAAAATGTAAAGGATAGATAGTTGGTGGATTGCTCAAGTTATATCACACACACACACTCTTGATAGAACTCTTGATTTAATGTTTTTTATAAAAGATTTTCTAGAATAGAAAAGATTTTTCATTATGACAAAATACTATTTTTAGATTTTGGTATTTCATAGTTCATATCTTTAAACCAAAATCATGATTAGAGCTTTATGTCAAAAACATAGATATTCCATATTGATTGTGTAGTGGATCATATCCATACACACCATGCTTTTAAATGAACTCAAATATCTTGTTTTTGTATTTGATGAAGATTTAGAAAAACAAGTTTGGAAAAACATGTTTTGGAAAAATACATTTTAGTTATTTAGCTAATATTTCCAAGTTACAAAAATAGACCAAAACATCTATAACATGTCTTGATTTTGTGCAAGCATGTTTGTTCTCTCATGTATATTGGTAAAACTATTTTTGTAGAATTTACATGTATTTTTAGGATTTTATAAAAAGATTTTTTGTACAGATTTCTGACCTGGAAAACTGGCTGACAGGCCAACCGGTCGACTGGACCGGTCGACCGAAGTGCACAGCCATGTGCACGTTGTCAGCACAGTGGCCGGTCGACCGGGTCGGTCGACCGACCAAGAGAGCTTGCTCTCTGGAAATGTCCAGTCGACTGACCCAGTCGACCGACAGTTCAAATCCAGGCGAGCGGTCGACTGGCAGTCGACCGGTCCAGAGAGTTCTGCTCTCTGGAAGTTATCGGTCGACCGAGCCGGTCGACCGGTGGCTGCAACGGTCAGAAAAATGACCGTTGGCCGGTCGACCGGCGGTCGACCGACAGCACTGACACTGCCCCAACGGCTCTTTTTCTGGGCAGCCTATATAAAGGGATTTTGTCATCTGTTTTGGGTTAACATTTAGGAGACTTCTTGAGCTGTTTTTCAGACACTTTTAGAGGAGTTTCTCTACAAGATTTTAGTGCAAATACTTCCAATCAAAAGGAAGAGTTTTTATCAAGAGAGTGTTTAAGTGATTTCTTGTGTTTTCCAACAAAGCTTTCTTTCCTTCATTTTCTCACCACACACTTGAGCTTTCCATTGCTAGATATTCTTATAGGTGTGTTGTAGTGAGAGTGCTCTTTAGGTGATCAAGTGTTGTGATCATCAAAGAGATCTTTTCTTTGTATTTGAGGAAACGGGCAAGTGTGCTCGTTGTTGGTGGTTGGAGTTCGGTTGTGAACTCTTGGTGGTTAGAGGTACGGCCTCGGCGAGTCGGTGGACTTGCGTGTGTACGGGACTTGGGAGTCCGAGGGTTTGTAGGTGTACGGCACCGAGGAGAGATCCGGTGGGATCTTGCATAGTGGAAATCCTTCGTGTGTCGAAGGCGGGGATGTAGAGCAAGTGTGCTCGAACCTCGAAACAAACCCTTTGTGTTTGCGATTGCTTACTCTTCCCTCTCTCTCTCTTTGTCTCTATTTTATATCTTGCATTTACTTTCATTGTGTTCATCTTATATATGCATGATATATACCCTTGTGCTTAATTGATATATAATTGCGTGGGATTGTTGTTAACACTAGTATTCAACCAAGAGAGCCAACGCGGCACCTCAACCCATTCAAGGGGAATCTAGAGGAGCTTGTCCAGAGCCTCGCAAGGGGAATTCGGCAACACTCTTGGTTATACATAAGTGTTAAATTAATAAGAAGCTTTAATTTGGTCAACTTAGTTTTAATTCCGCATTATTTGTTCATAAGTGACCTTTAGATTAGCCATCACCTATTCACCCCCCCCTCTAGGTGAACTTACAATTGGTATCAGAGCTAGTGCTCTTGATAAGGGTCTAACAACCTAAGAGTTAAAGATCCTACATTTGGGCTAATCACAATATTTGTTGTACACACACACCTCACCATGGACTTTATGTCACCACCCACCTTTGACATCCTTAACATCCAAACTTGGAAGGTTAAGATGTCCTTGTTCCTCAAAGCCCTAGGATTTAGTGTCTATCTTGCTACTACTAATAATGATTATTGTTTAAATAGCAAGTACATTGAGGCTAATGCAAAAGCCCTTCATGCTCTTAAATGTACCCTAAATGATGATTATTTATCTAGGGTTTCTAACACTGAGTCGGCTTTTGTAGTATGGAACACCCTCATCTCCCTTGGCGAAAATGAACAATACTATGCGGGGAGCGATTCGGATGTTGGAAGCGACACCTCCAACAAGTGCTACATGGTCCAAGGGGATAACCCCTTGAGGTAAATTCCGAATCCGATGATGAGGACATGTCATATGATGAGCTCACTACCTTTTGTCATCTTATACTTGAAAAATATGACATGCTTAAAGGAAATAATAAAAATTTGAAAAAGGAAATTGCTTGCATGCATGTAGAACATGACTCTTTTAGAGATAACATTGCATGCTTAGAAAAGAATAATAAAGATTTGAAAAAGAACATTGATTGCATGCATGTAGAAAATGATTCTCTTAGAAATAAACTTGCATGTTTAGAAAAAGAAAATGAGAATTTGAAAAATGAGAATGTTTCCCTTATGACTAAATTGAATGATTTATGTGAAGGGAATATGTCTTTGAAGGATAAGATTGCTATGGTAGAAAAACAAAAGGAAAATATTTTTCAAGAAAATATTACTTTGAAAAGAAAATTTGTTGAAAAGAAAAAGATTTTGTTGCTAAGAAGAAAAAGAAAAATGATTCTTCATCTCATCATGCCTTACATGCCACATCTAATGAGATTAAGAATATGAAAAATAAGATGGATAATTTGAGCTCTAATTTGAGCACATGTGCATTCAATCATTCTAAGTTGGAATCTTTGTTTCAAAAGAAACAAGTTCCTCATGCTCATGCACATCATCATACTCATCATGCTCATGCTTATGGTGCACAACACGATCACAATCACACTCATAAGCATCATACTAAGGTGTACATTTGTACACATTGCGGCCGCAAAGGCCATCTAGCAAGATATTGTTTTGATAAGAAACCATATTTATATTTTGCTAAATATAATAGATTTTGGGTTCCTTATAACAATGCTAACCCCAAAGGACCCAAGAAAACATGGGTACCAAAACCCCCACCTTTTGATTTTGATGTAGGTGTGGGATCTCACAAAACGTGAGAAGGTTGGTACCTTGGTAGTGGTTGCAATGGACATGATGGACATACACTTGGTTGCATCACTATCAAGGAGCTTGGTGGGACAACCACCATACTTGGAGCTTTGGAGTTGGTAACAACCTCTAAACTCCTATTTTATTTATGTACATGCTTTATACTTTTATCATATTCATAGCATGTTCATGTTTTAAGATTTTGTGTGCTTTATGTGGTATTTACATGCTTGGATGTAGAATTTGTCAAACTTGCATTTATACATGTACACATAGTGAATTACAATTGACTCATATATGATTGAACTTCATGCTCACTTGTATCCACTTTATGCATATGTATAAGACTAGTTTTGACGATTCTCTTTTATACATGTTTTACCAATTTTTGTGATTTACTTCATGTATATGCATGCTTAATTCAAATCTAATAAATATACATGTATACCCGTGAGTCTCTTGCCTTCATGCAAACATTTAATAGACTCTTTTATTTTTGGGATATGTATGCATATTGTTAGATTTGTATAAACCATACATATACCATGAAAATTGTTGATTTTAGTGAAAAATGATTTTTCATGATTTGTTGTTAAAAAAAAAAAAAAAAAATTTGACTTATGATCGTTTTGGCTTCAATGACTATTTTCATGTGGATACTATTTACATAACCTTTGAACACTCATCTTTAAGAAAACATATAATTTGGAGCTTTATGGAATATGAGTGCTTGAACTTTTATGTATTTAGTAGTATTCATGAAATACATATGATTTTTTATTTATGAAGGATCTTTAACTAGTTTGTCAAAAAATTCATTTAAACTAGTTATCTATTCTTCAAGTATTGCACATGATCCTGTATTTATGGATAAATTCTTTTGTGATTTCAAAATTTTGATGCTTCATTGTATTGAATATTAGTTTAGATGTTAGTATTTGTCAACACTTGGATTTATACTTGTACACCTTATGGACCACAAATAAATCTATATATGATTGGGTTGAATGCTTATTTGTGCCTATTAGATGTACTAGTATAGCCTTGTGTTGATGATCATTACATTCTTAAACTTGTATTCCCATTTGGATTTATGTTTTGATCATGTGATTTCATTTCATGTATAAGTTTCTTTTGCCAAAACATTAAAATATACATGGATAACCCTTGAGTCATTTGCTTTTCATGCAAATCTATTTATAAGGACTCAATTGAATTTGGGGATATGTATGTATACTTAATGTCTTGTCAAAACATACATATGCTATGAAATATAATTTTGATGATTTTCATATATTAAAATTTGTGATGATTTTCGTATTTTCAAAATTTATGATTTTAAGGAATATTGAGTTTTATTGCAATTTTCATGATGCCATGTTTCACATAACATTAGTACACTCATTTTTGAAAATATGGACTTTATGGATTAGAGTGTTTTTAGTGCCTTGTGTTTCATTGATCTTTCATGAAAAACTTTTTAACTTATTCCTTGATGGAAGGATCTCGTACTAGTTCTTAAAACAAGTTCATTTAACTAGTTCGAATTCTTCATATGGTAGATTATATGATGTATACACTTATGCTTACTTTTCAATTGGTATCATTGGTTATTTGCAATTGGTATCAATATGACTTCATGTTGTGTATATTCATATTTTGATTGTATGTATGAATGCCTTCAAATTATATCAATTTCTATTGGTATTATCTTGTCATACATATATGTTATCTATTTGTGCTTATTTTACAAGTGGTATTTCCTTTAAAGCACAAAGATTGTTGATGCTAAGCTTAATTAGATTTCAAATTGGTATTTCATAATAAGCTTATGCATTGTGTTTTGAAATTGGTATCAAAATTCAAAATTTGATTATTTTACAATTGATATCTCAAAATTTGTTGTTACTAAGAAAAAGTTAAATTTTGTTTTGATAAAGAAAAATTCAAAATTTTTGATTTGTATTGTCTATATGCAAGGAGAGCTTAACATCTCTTCCATATGTAGATTCATGTTGAGTATATTATAAATTGAGGAGCTTGACAACTCTTCTTTATATGATATACGTGTGTAGGGGGAGCTTCACATCTCCTCTTATGCATGACATATTATACGTTATGTGAATTAGGGCGTGTCATCCCTCTTTCATGTAATGTATATGTGTCGGGAAGCTAACTTAACGTCTTCCTCTTCATGAATTTATATCGCATATAAATTTTATTGATTGATTTGTATTTTACCCTCCTTGATTTCTTTGTTTTTGACAAAAAGGGGGAGAAAAATTTGTTTGATGCATTTTACTTTGAACCCTTTGTTGATGATTGACAAAAAGGGGGAGAAGAATTTGTGAGTTATATGCATGTTTTCATTACTTATTATGCATATATGTTGTATTTTGCAATTAGGAGCAAAAGATTTGATTTAGGATTTGATTTTTGTTATGATTGCATCTCCTACATTGCATACATGTTATGAGCTTTTATTATCATTTCTTGTGATGCATGTGTTAAGGGGGAGCTTCTTTGAAGCTTTACTTTAATCCATGCATATATAACTCCATGAGTTTTGTCATCATCAAAAAGGGGGAGATTGTTGGCCCAAAGGCCCTTCACCCTAGTTTTGATGATGATCAACTCATGTAGTTATAGTTACTAATGATCTTGTTTATTTAGTGACAGATTCTTTATCAAGATCTTAGTAGGTGCATAGCTCAACAAAGGATAAAAGATCAAGATTTGGAGCTTGCATGTGGTGATCCAAGGAGTTTTTGGATCAAGCTTGGACCAAGTCAAGAAGATGAGAAGCTTCAAGTGAAGACTTCAAGAAGATGAAGACTTGGGTCTAGGTATAGAATTTGTATTTTTTGTTTTAGTAAAAATGTAAAGGATAGATAGTTGGTGGATTGCTCAAGTTATATCACACACACACACTCTTGATAGAACTCTTGATTTAATGTTTTTTTATAAAAGATTTTCTAGAATAGAAAAGATTTTTCATTATGACAAAATACTATTTTTAGATTTTGGTATTTCATAGTTCATATCTTTAAACCAAAATCATGATTAGAGCTTTATGTCAAAAACATAGATATTCCATATTGATTGTGTAGTGGATCATATCCATACACACCATGCTTTTAAATGAACTCAAATATCTTGTTTTTGTATTTGATGAAGATTTAGAAAAACAAGTTTGGAAAAACATGTTTTGGAAAAATACATTTTAGTTATTTAGCTAATATTTCCAAGTTACAAAAATAGACCAAAACATCTATAACATGTCTTGATTTTGTGCAAGCATGTTTGTTCTCTCATGTATATTGGTAAAACTATTTTTGTAGAATTTACATGTATTTTTAGGATTTTATAAAAAGATTTTTTGTACAGATTTCTGACCTGGAAAACTGGCTGACAGGCCAACCGGTCGACTGGACCGGTCGACCGAAGTGCACAGCCATGTGCACGTTGTCAGCACAGTGGCCGGTCGACCGGGTCGGTCGACCGACCAAGAGAGCTTGCTCTCTGGAAATGTCCAGTCGACTGACCCAGTCGACCGACAGTTCAAATCCAGGCGAGCGGTCGACTGGCAGTCGACCGGTCCAGAGAGTTCTGCTCTCTGGAAGTTATCGGTCGACCGAGCCGGTCGACCGGTGGCTGCAACGGTCAGAAAAATGACCGTTGGCCGGTCGACCGGCGGTCGACCGACAGCACTGACACTGCCCCAACGGCTCTTTTTCTGGGCAGCCTATATAAAGGGATTTTGTCATCTGTTTTGGGGTTAACATTTAGGAGACTTCTTGAGCTGTTTTTCAGACACTTTTAGAGGAGTTTCTCTACAAGATTTTAGTGCAAATACTTCCAATCAAAAGGAAGAGTTTTTATCAAGAGAGTGTTTAAGTGATTTCTTGTGTTTTCCAACAAAGCTTTCTTTCCTTCATTTTCTCACCACACACTTGAGCTTTCCATTGCTAGATATTCTTATAGGTGTGTTGTAGTGAGAGTGCTCTTTAGGTGATCAAGTGTTGTGATCATCAAAGAGATCTTTTCTTTGTATTTGAGGAAACGGGCAAGTGTGCTCGTTGTTGGTGGTTGGAGTTCGGTTGTGAACTCTTGGTGGTTAGAGGTACGGCCTCGGCGAGTCGGTGGACTTGCGTGTGTACGGGACTTGGGAGTCCGAGGGTTTGTAGGTGTACGGCACCGAGGAGAGATCCGGTGGGATCTTGCATAGTGGAAATCCTTCGTGTGTCGAAGGCGGGGATGTAGAGCAAGTGTGCTCGAACCTCGAAACAAACCCTTTGTGTTTGCGATTGCTTACTCTTCCCTCTCTCTCTCTTTGTCTCTATTTTATATCTTGCATTTACTTTCATTGTGTTCATCTTATATATGCATGATATATACCCTTGTGCTTAATTGATATATAATTGCGTGGGATTGTTGTTAACACTAGTATTCAACCAAGAGAGCCAACGCGGCACCTCAACCCATTCAAGGGGAATCTAGAGGAGCTTGTCCAGAGCCTCGCAAGGGGAATTCGGCAACACTCTTGGTTATACATAAGTGTTAAATTAATAAGAAGCTTTAATTTGGTCAACTTAGTTTTAATTCCGCATTATTTGTTCATAAGTGACCTTTAGATTAGCCATCACCTATTCACCCCCCCCCCTCTAGGTGAACTTACAATGATCTGATCCGATGCAAATCCTTGGATCAGACATTTAAATACTCTTTGGGACACCCGCTTTGAGTAGCGCGAGCCATCCACAGAAGACAAGATTGTTCAGATCAATCTGGGGGATGAGGCTAATCCTAAGCCCATCTTCATAAGCGACGGCATGTCACCGTCGGAGAAAAAGGATCTAATATCTCTTGTTCAAGAGTACAGAGATGTCTTCGCTTGGAATTATGAAGACATGCCTGGACTTGATCCTCAGGTGGCTATGCACCGCCTCAACATCAATCCGGACGTAAAGCCTGTTAAACAACAACAGCGACAGTTCCGTCCAGAAATAATGGAGGCGATTCAATCGGAGGTCAGAAAGCTCATAGATTCTGGCTTCATCAGGGAAGAGCAACATCCTGATTGGATAGCCAACATCGTCCCCGTTGCTAAGAAAAACGGAAAGACCCGGATCTGCATCGACTTCCGTGATCTAAACGAGGCTTGTCCCAAAGACGAATTCCCATTGCCAATCACAGACGTCATGATTGACAATACCTGCGGATTCGAACGAATGTCCTTCATGGACGGATTCTCAGGATACAATCAAATCAAAATGTATCCTGACGATGAAAAGCACACCTCCTTCAGGACACCATTGGGGGTTTATTGCTATACCGTCATGCCCTTCGGACTGAAGAATGGGGGGCAACCTATCAGAGGGCCATGAACGTTATTTTTCAGCAGCAAATACGCAAAACGATAGAATGTTATGTTGATGATATTGCGGTAAAAAGTCGCACTAAGGGTGATCACATAGCTGACCTGAAGGTGGTCTTCGACATCATGCGGGCTCATCGATTGAAGATGAATCCCACCAAGTCCTTCCTGGGGGTGGCCAGTGGTAAATTCTTAGGATTCATTGTAACCTCCACCAGGATCCATTTGGACCCGGAAAAGGTTCAAGCTATCCAGGAGATGCAGCCCCCAAGAAATCTCAAGGAACTCAGCGGATTACAAGGACGATTGGCGTACATCCGCAGGTTCATCTCAAACCTCTCTGGAAGATGCCAACCCTTCGCTAAGTTAATGAAGAAGGGTGTCTCGTTCGTTTGGGACGACGCTTGCCAACAAGCGTTCGAGGAAATCAAGCAATACCTCACTCAACCACCAGTCCTTGTAGCTCCGGTATCCGGAAAGCCTTTCCTGGTGTATGTCCGGGCAATGGATCATTCTTTGGGAGCTCTACTAGCTCAGCATGATGATCAAGGACGTGAGCAAGCAATCTACTATCTGAGTAGAACAATGATCGGAGCCGAACATCGGTATAACCAGATCGAGAAGGAATGTTTGGCATTAGTATTCGCCATTCAGAAAATGCGACACTATCTGGTAGGCCAAACTATAAATGTCATATCAAAAGTCAACCCCTGAGGTTACTTATGACTAAGCCTTCATCATTGAACGGCCGGCTGGCAAAATGGGCCATATTGCTATCCCAATATGAGATGCACTTTTTACCACAAAAGGCTATTAAGGGTCAAGCGGTGGCGGATTTCCTAGCTGAGCACCCAGATCCGAGGGCAGCCAAAGTCTACGAGGATCTCCCAGATGAAGTTGCTGAAGTCTGCCTAACTCAGACATCGTTCGAAAGTCAAGTATGGCAACTTTTCTTCGACGGTGCATCGAAAACAAGCCCAAAGGGACATACAGTAGCGGGGGTAGGAGTAGTACTCGTCTCACCACAGAATTATGTGATTCCCTGAGCCATCTCGCTTACCGAATCTTGCTCCAACAATGTAGCAGAATACAACGCTCTTTTGATTGGGATGCAGCTCGCCGATGAGATTGGCGTTAAAAATCTCGAGGCATATGGCGACTCTAAACTCATCGTCAGCCAACTTCGCGGGGAGTACGAGGTCAGACATGAGGACCTAGTACCCTACTATAACGCAACTATCCGCATGGCCAAAAGGTTCACAAACTTCTACATTGACCATGTACCGCGCAGGCAAAATGCGCACGCAGATGCACTCGCATCCCTCGCGGCCTCCTTAGCTCTTCCAGCGGGAGCAATGGAGAAAGTATTCGTCTACAGCCACGACCTGTATTGCCCGAGAACTGCCCTCGAAGACTATCAGGAGTCAAAGGGAGAGTGTCAAGGCAAAGAAGCGCTGGAATTGTCAACCGGGCCAGAGCTTAAAGACTGACGATTCCCCTATATCGACTATGTCTTTTACGGCATCCCGCCTGAGGACGCCAAGGAAGCGGCTGCCATTCGAAGGAAAGCCCCCAAATTTTACTACAATGCGATTACACGAACATTGTATCGTCGATCGCATGACGGGATCTTGCTCCGGTGCCTCTCACCAAAGGAGGCTCAAGAGGTATTGAAAGAAGCCCACGACGGCATGTGTGGAGCCCACCAACCCGGCCCAAAATTGGCACATCGACTCCAAAGGTTGGGTTACTATTGGCCCAAGATGATTGCCGACGCCGTCACTTATGCTAAAAGATGTCACGCTTGCCAGGTGCATGGCGATTTCATCCATCAAGCACCAGAGTACCTTCACTCCACGGCTTCTACTTGGCCATTTGAAATGTGGGGAATGGATGTGGTTGGCCCTATCAGCCCACCGTCATCAAAAGGACATCGGTTTATTTTGGCAATAACCGATTACTTCTCCAAATGGGCTGAGGCCGTTCCTTTGAAGGAGGTGAAGTCATCTGATGTGATCAAGTTCGTAAAACATCACGTCATTTATCGTTTTGGGGTACCTCGGCAAATTGTCCATGACAATGGACCCCAGTTCATCAGCCAGGCTTTCCAGAGATTCTGCGCCAAGTTCAGAATCCAGAGTGTGTCCTCAACGGCATACTACCCCGCCGCTAATGGCCTCGCAGAAGCTTTCAACAAGACCATTGGCAAGCTTCTCAAGAAATTCGTCTCGAAAAGTCAACGTGACTGGGACGACAAGCTAGGTGAATGCTTATGGGCCTATCGCACAACTGTGCGTAGGGGTGAGCATCGGTCGGTTCGGTTCGGTTTTTGTTAATTTTTGCAAAACCGAACCGAACCGATTAGACTTAGTAACCGAACCGAACCGAACCGACTAAGTTCGGTTCGGTTTTTCGGTTTTTTCGGTTAGGCCTATATTTTCCCATCATTTCTTACATTTTTTAATCACCATTATATTATCATACTTTAATATTCTAATCTCAAATATTCAATACCCAAATTAAAAATAAGAAAAAGACTAACCTTAATGTGAATTAAAAATTTCATATTCTAAAACTTTTACGCTATATTTGGGCTCTTATATCAAAACTCACATAATTATTACTAACTTTTAATGGCAAGAATGAAAAAAAAGAACTATATTAATATAAATATTATTCTTAATTGTGATGGTGTACTTAACATAACTTTCACATATTCAACATAAAAAAGATGATATTGCTAGAAGTAATGAGATAAGTTTTCACCAATTTTTGTTATGAACTATATGATTCACTAAATTGAATTTGGGTGGGGTGATATATAGGGTAAGAGATTCGGTTCGGTTCGGTCGAGTTCGGTTTTTGAAACACAAAACCGAAACCGAACCGAACTAGAGCGGTTCGGTTCGGTTCGGGTTCGGGTTTCGGTTTTTGGTCGGTTATTTCAGTTATAACCGAACTCTGCTCACCCCTAACTGTGCGAACCCCGACTAAAGCTACGCCATTTTCTTTGGTATATGGGTGTGAAGCCGTGCTTCCACTGGAATCCAAATTCCATCTCTACGCGTCGCCCTGACAGCGGAGATGACAACAGAGGAGAAGCATCGACAGCGACTCCAAGAATTGGAAGCCTTAGATGACAATCGTCTGCAGGCCCAACAACAAATCGAGCTTTACCAAGCTCGAATTACCAGAGCCTTCAACAAGAAAGTCAAAATGCGAACTTTCAAGAAAGGCGACCTTGTCTTAGCCGTCAGAAGACCCATGGTGATGACGCACAAGACAAAAGAAAAATTCCAACCCAAATGGGAAGGATCATTTGTAGTAGAGTCAGTCTACTCAAATGGGTCGTATCGCCTCATAACTTCAAATGGCGATACACTCATGATGCCGATCAATGGTAGATTCCTGAAGAAATACTATCCTTAGATAGTGTTCTTCCACCGATCAAGTTAAAAGTACACCTCTGATCAAAACAAGTAAAGCTTCTTCATTAACATCCGACGCCTCCGACGGCTAAGGATAGAGGAAAATGTTGGCTTTTAAGCCCAACATAAGTCTTCGACAACTCATCATGCTGGGGGGAAAAGCATGGCTAGCCCAGCTCAAACGGTAGTTGGTAAAGGCACCTCAAATCCGTTGATAGCTGAGGGTTTGCTAAAAATCCTAAGTGGACTCGACTCCACTTTCCCCTCCAAAATCTCTGGCCAAGTTAACACTATACCTCTGGCACTTCAAACTCCACTTGTCCATTCTCATCAATAGGATGACAGGTCCTCAAATTGCTCATATCGCAAATCAATTTCTGTTAAGTTAATACCACACCTCTGACAAATTACTGTTAAGTTAACATTACACTTCTAAACAGTACATCAAGTCCTGCCAAATTTAATACCACACCTCTGACAGTCACTTTCCTCCAGACTTCCATGTCGAAGCCGAAATGGATGATGCTAAGTTCAAACATCACACCTCTAGCATCCAATTCATTGTTAAGTTCAACAATACACCTATGACAATGAATTTCCCTCGAACTTCCGTATCGGAGTCGAGATGACCAATGCCAAGTTCAACATTACACCTCTAGCATTACCCTCACTGTCAAGTTAAACATCACACCTATGTCAGTGACACTTCTGTTTTCCCAAATGAAACTGAAGTATTTCTTAGTCAGGTTAATATCACACCTCTGACTCACATCCTTGTCAGGTTAACATCATATTTCTGACAGGACTACATTCAACCCGTTAAGTTAATATCACACCTCTAACGGTAAAAACCTTCTTAGATTCCCCGCGGATCTAGATTCACTTGCTATTCTCTTCAACAGAATAACAAGTCTACCTAAATACATTGTTAGGTTAATACTACACCATTAACAGTGTTTTCCTTCAAATCCCCAACTGAGCTTAATCAAGTGAATCCTAAACCTTGATAAAGGCCCATTTTCCCTGGGGGTACGAGTTTCACTTGTCATTCTCCTTTATAGATTGACAGGTCCACGAAATTATCTTATCTCTTGTCAAGTTAATATTACACCTCTGACAACATTAGGGAGTTCCAAAAATAGGATTTCTCTCTAAAAAGTTTGACTGTTTGAAATTATCATCATAGTTTTGACAAGTCAAAATCCTTTGCTTCTATGCGTCTGACTAAAAAAAAAAGTTCAAGACAATAGAAGGAGAAAAAGAAAAGTGTCACTTTATTTATATCCAGGCACATGAAAGTGATACAAAAACGCTCTCTTATACAATAAGATTGAGTGTTACAGTTAAGGAGTACAAAGAAGTCTCTCTCTCTCTCAGAGGTTGCACTCGCTCCTCAGCTGCATGTTATTCCGAGTACAGGATGCTTGGAAGGGCGCCAAAGCAGGATCGGATACTGTGGCAACGATCGGGAACTGATTGCACTTCAATGCATGACGTAAACATCGAAAGAGCCCATCCTTGACTAAGAGCAATGGTGTTCTTGAGGTCCGGTGACAGCAGAATCCTCCGATTCCACCTGACCATCCGAAGTGGCGGGTTATGATCCTTCCTGATGAACATCTCTTCCACCAGAAGCTCATCCAGTGAACATAGAGTCATCTCGTGTCACTTCTGGGGTAAGAGAGGAGGTTTTAAGACCTCACAGGGGATGCTAACCACCACTATATCCACTGTAACTCCCGCCGCCATACTCACTCTGACCATGCCATGCCAGCAAGCATGACTGGTGTATTGAATCCAAAGTGATCCTGGCGAGGGTTAGGCCCCCATCCCCCGAAGATAAGGGCCATGACTTCTTCCCTTGTAGACGACGAGGACCATAACTTCTTCCCTTGTGGACGAACATCGAACAAATTCGCTGGCCGATATATTCTCCCAAGGGCCCAGCGAACATGAAAAAGGATGATCAAGCCTACCTGCAAGAAGCAAACAAGGGAATTAGACAATTCAGAGCTTAGTATACTTCGACAGAAGAAAACTAAGTCACAAACGCGGTTATTGCTGAAGACTGCAGACGCGGGAATGACCCGCACGCTGGGCCAGATTCCTGCGACAACAGAAACAGACGCGAGCAAGACTGTGATGCACACAGAATTCAAACGCGACCTAATTCCACATCCGCGTCTAAGATACAAGGCGCGCAGAGAATCAGACGCCAAAAATTTCCATCTCTCTGTTGGAGGAACAGGAGTTGCAAAAGTTCAGGCCTGAAACCTTCGACCCGAATTGAAGTTCTTCCAAGTCAGTGGCCTCAAGACGCGAGCTCTGTGTGCAAAGCTCGCGGCCAAGTACCAATGACTTCAATACTTGCGTTCAAAAAAGTTTAAGTCGATGGCGCAAATTCCAGAAGAGGAATGCACCAACCACGACTTCGCAAGAAAGTCCAGATGATATCTCTCTAAGAGATATACTAAAATTCAAACTTGGTTGGATCTAATATGTCATGGTAAGTGGGCATGGCATACCCGCAGAGGCCTCTGTTAAGAGTTGAACTCTCTGCATTGAGGCGCGGACGTAAAAGGTGCTCAGGGAGACGCTTCCTATCATTGAAATCACTTGACAGTGGTAATCTACTGAAGAGACCAAACAGAAGCATGGAAGCTCTGGGTCATCTTCGTCCATGGAGGCAAACCCCTGATAGGGTCCTTGAAGGGAGAAGATAGAGTCTCTCAGAAAGGGAGAAGACAGAATCTCTCAGAGCACTCGCTCTCAAAAAGAACACAGTATGGACTATTGCAGAGAAAGGAGGAGCCCTTATTTATAGGCAGCCCATAATAACCATAATTAATGGTTCATCAATTGGAACCGTCGGCCTTAATGACCGCACGACTGTCAAAGCCCAATGGGAGGCTGACGCGTGGAGCGTCGCTTCAGGAAGCGTCGAAGACGCTGGTTTCCAACCGCCAGCGCCGTATTGGCATCAAAAGGCATTAACGCCTAAGCCCAATGAAGAACTGACGCGTGGACAGCTCATTTAATATACCGGGAAGTCCGCGCGCCAAAAAGAGATGTCCCGTCGGTTCCCCAGAACAAGTGGCGGTGCACTCATGACATGGCACGGATTCGCACCCAACAGGCGCGCCTCTTCGATGGACGTGCCCCGTCAGCACAGCCATAGTCGCGTCCAGAAAGTCACGTCTTTACTCAAAAGGATGCGTCTCTTCGAAGTTCGCGTCCTTCCAATCCGACCTAGCATCGCGTCTGCCCAATGGAATATCAGTCGCGTTTCCATTTTCAAAAGACGCACCCCATGAAAGTCGCGTCTTTAAAGCAATACTATCTCTGCTCTTCAAAAAGAACTGGAGTTCAGTCCTTGCTTCTGCAAATCAGTTCAACAGTATACTGGCACAAGCAGACGACTGTCCACTCCTGGCTTAAAGTGCACCCACGACAGACTTAAAGCAATCGGGGAGGTTTAGATTGTGTATCTAAACACTCAACTCGATTAAATCTGATGGCTTCAAAGAGTTCTACAGTACACTCACGAAGACCATACTCCAGATAAGATCAAACCCGGAGCATTAACAGTCCAGTCATAAGGGTAAGCTCAGCTAGAGTCCAAAGTATTTCGAAATCCGTCCCAGTTAACCGCGAAATATCGAAAACTTTGGAGGGGGTTCTGTAGGCTGTCTAAAAATCATTAAAAGACAAGCCATTAAAAAAGGCAGAGTTTCAGGTTCTAGACGCAGGACTAATGATGGCCATCCACGTCTCAGCATCAAGGCGTGAGAGTCCAAACCCGCGTCTCAGCATCAAGGCGTGAGGGTCCAAACCCGCGTCTCAGCATCAAGGCGTGAGAGTCCAAACCCGCGTCTCAACCTCAAGGCGCGTGGGCTCAACACCCGCGTCTCAACATCAAGGCGCGTGGGCTCGACACCCGCGTCTCAACCTCAAGGCGCGTGGGCTCAACACCCGCGTCTCAGCATCAAGGCGCGTGGGCTCAACACCCGCGTCTCAGCATCAAGGCGCGAGGGCTCGACACCCGCGTCTCAACCTCAGGGCGCGAGGGTCCAAGGCCCACGTCTCGGTTATAACCGCCCTGGTTATGGGGCCAGTCACCGCCCACATAGCGGGAAAGTTAGCCCCTCATTGTGGAGCATTTTTAGGGGGCACGTTCACCCTTGAAATCTCTATAAATAGCCCCGCCGCTATGAGGAAGGGGGAGACGACACAAGAAACAAGAGATAGACAACAGACTACACACAGGCAGACAGAGAGAGAAGCAAGAGAGAGCTCAACTCTTCAGCAAACTTGCTGCGTACAAGTTGCTCTTTGCCAACCTTCTCTTTGAGAGTTTTGGTAGACAGAGCTGTGCTACTCCTCCTTCCAGCCGAAGAGAAGATCCCCGAAGGTCTAGATGGTCACCCGGTCAACGGAGAACAAGATTCACTCTCCATCGCCACTTGAAGAACCCAGCCTTAAATAAAGGGAGGATTCAAGACTCAACATCCTCCCTCCCTTGTAACCGGAATACTAGTCCGTTGTAATTTTTCAATTTGATTCAAGGAAATCTTACTTCGAGCTCGTATCTTCTCCGCGTGCGTACACTAGCCTCTGTATTGTTTGCATGAGAGAATCTTTGTTTTTCATGTACCTTTCCATGTTTCTCTCAAAATCAGTCATTCTCCTTTCGAGTTGAGGATTCTGGAAGGAAGATGGTGGAGCTTGGTTGGGAAAACTTTGTTGATAATTTGAAAATTTGTTAGGAGAATTGTGTTGGAAAAGTTGTGTTGATGATTGGAAGAATTGGAATGATGGAAGTGGCTTGCATGGTTTGACCGTGGGTGGTCATTATTTTGATGGCTTCATGAAAAATTAGGGTGATTTCTCCAGCCAGGATTGTACGTTGGAGCGTAAGGATCATTGTTCGGCCTTGAGAAAGTCGCATTCATCGGTTCAGTAAAATGTGGTTAGCTTGAAATAAAGGACACTCCTCAAACACATGATTCATGGCCTGACAGTAAGTACAACCCGGAGTTGGAAATTGGTTTGCGCTAACTTGATTGACTGGACTTGGTTCCTTAGTTTCTAGAGCTTCCAGTCTTCTCGCTAGGTTAGCTAACTTAGCCTCGTTAGCTATGGATGATTCAATCAAATGGAGACCTCCTTTTGAAGAGATAGAGTTTGGATTTCTAGAGCTTTCACTAGTAGGTTCCCATTGGATGGTCTTTTCAGCTAGATTCTCATATAAATCCCATCCTTCATGCTCATTCTTCTGCAAAAATCCCCCTTGGCACATGCTTTCTAAGAGGGTCTTAGTCAAGTAGTCTAAACCGTCATAAAGAATTTGGCATTGTCGCCATTTCTCTATTCCATGATGAGGACATTAGACAAGGAGGTCTTTGAAGCATTCAAAGTACCTCCAAAACGGTTCACTAGGTTCTTACTTGAACTGCATGATATTTTTCCTAACGAGAGCGGTCTTGTGGATTGGATAGAATTTCTTCAAGAAGATCTTGATGAAACCATCCCAAGATGTGATAGAGCCGGCCGCTAAGCTGTAGAGCCATTTCTTGGCTAGGTCCTTAAGAGCAAATGGGACAAATCTCAACCTAATAGCATCATCTACAAGGTGTGGGATTTTCATCATTAAGCATACTTCCTCAAATTCTCTTATGAAGAAATAAGCGTCTTCGGACTCTAAGCCATGGAATTTAGGGATTGTATTGATGAACTGTGGCTTAAGCTCAAAGTTGTGTTCACCAACCGATGAAAGTTGGATGCAGGATGGGGGAGATGTTCTAATGGGATAATACCTATCCTGCAAAGATGTGTAAAATCACCTAGAGGGGGGGTGAATAGGTGATGGCTAATCTAATGGTCACTTATGAACAAATAATGCAGAATTAAAACTAAGATGACCAAATAAAACTTCTTTTAATTAAACACTTATGTATAACACAAGAGTGTTGCCGAATTCCCCTTGCGAGGCTCTGGACAAGCTCCTCTAGATTCCCCTTGAATGGGTTGAGGTGCCGCGTTGGCTCTTTTGGTTGAATACTAGTGTTAACAACAATCCCAAGCAAGTATAGCAATTATGAGCACAAGGGAATATATCAAGCATATAGAGATAGACAATAATTGAATGCAAGATATAAAAGAGACAGAGAGAGAGAGAGAGAGAGAGAGAGAGAGAGAGATAGAGTAAGCAATCGCAAACACAAAGGGTTTGTTTCGAGGTTCGAGCACACTTGCTCTACATCCCCGCCTTCGACACACGAAGGGTTTCCATTATGCAAGATCCCAATGGATCTCTCCTCGGTGCCGCAACACCTACAATCCCTCGGACTCCCAAGTCCCGTACACACGCAAGCTTCACAAGCTCGCCGAGGCCGCACCTCAAACCAAGAGTTCACAACCGAACTCCAACCACCAACGAGCACACTTGCCCGTCTCCTCAAAGAACAAAGAAAAGATCTTTGGTGATCACAACACTTGATCACCTACAAAAACTCTCACTACAACACACCTATAGGATAATATAGCAATGGATAGCTCAAGTGTGGTGTGAGAAAGCAAGGAAAAGAACTATGGTGAAAAACTCAAAGAATCACTTTTACACTCTTAATAAAATCTTCCTTTTGATTGGAAGTATTTGCACTTAAATCTTGTAGAGAAAACTCTCTAAAAAGACTAGGAAAAACTGGCTCTAAGAGTCTCTAAAAAACTTGAACTCAAAACAACGACCCCCTTTTATAGAGGTCAGAAAAATCACCGATTGAGCTGTCACCTGCGTCTGGTCGACCGTCGGTCGACCGCAACCGGGAGATACGACCGTTGGAGATCCGAGCCGCCGGTCCGCGCGCGCCGGTCGACCCAGAAATCCAGAGAGCAGAACTCTCTGCAGCGGTCGACCGTACGGTCGACCGGACCACACGTGTCTGACAACGTCACACGTGTGGCTGTGCCACGGTCGACTGGACGGTCGACCTGACCTAGCTGCGGTCGACCGCTTCGACCGACCGACTTGGCCCGACATCAGTCCACAGACTCCACAGTTAAGGATTGGAACAGTTATCTGGATTAATTAAGAAAAATCCCATAAATTCTCAGTAAATCTAAAAAAATAGTTTCAATCAAAATAAAAACTGTTTTTCTAAAAATATGTTTTTCTAAAACTTGTTTTTCCATAACTTCTCAAATACAAAAACAAGATATTTTGAACTTATTAAAGCATAGTGTGTATGGATATGATCCACTACACAATCATAATGAAATATCTATGTTTTTTTATCATAAAGCTCTGAACTTGGTTTTGGTTGAAAGATATGTATGATAGAAATACCAAAAACCAAAGTATATATATATTTTGTCACAAAGAAAATCTTTTTCTAAATAAAAAAATTCTTTTCTAAACATATAAATAAAAATTCTTTTATGAAAGCAATTCTATCAAGAGTGTGTGTGTGATATAGGCTTGAGCAATCCACCAACTATCTATCCTTTACATTTTTAACTAAAACAAAAAAACTAAATCTTATACCTAGACCCAAGTCTTCATCTTCTTGAAGTCTTCACTTGAAGGCTTCTCATCTTCTTGACTGGTCCAAATGCAATCCACCGAGCTCATCTCTAGATGTGTTCTTTATGCATAGGCTCGTGAATCAACTGGTGCTAGCTTCACAACTTGTCTTTAAATCCTTTGTTGAAGCTCCACACCTACTAAGATCTGATAATAAAATCTGTCACTAATTAAACACAAGATCATTAGTAAATATAACTACATGAGTTGATCATCATCAAAACTAGGGTGATAGGCCTTTGGGCCAACAATCTCCCCCTTTTTGATGATGACAAAACTCATGGAGTTATATATGCATGGATTAAAGTAAAGCTTCAAAGAAGCTCCCCCTTAACTCATGCATCACTAGAAATAAATAGATATGACATTAAAGCACATAAATATGTATGCAAATGAATGCATAGAAATAAATAGATATGACATTAAAGCACATAAATATGTATGCAAATGAATGCACAAATCTTTTTCTCAAATTTTTATCTTATTATTTTATTGCTATGCATGAGTAAAAGCACAAGTATAAAAACTCAAATCTCAAAAATCTTTCTCCCCTTAAGTAAGGAACAAATACTACTTCTCCCCCTAAGGAAATCATGCATATAACTCAAATACTTCTCCCCTTTTTGTCAATCATCCAAAGGGTTCAAAGTAAAATGCATCAAACAAATTTTCTCCCCCTTTTTGTCAAAAAACAAAGAAATCAAGGAGGGTAAATACAAATCAATCACTAAAATTTTTATATGCGATATACATTCATGAAGAGGAAGACGCTAAGTAGCTTCCCTACACATATGCATTACATGAGGAAGGGATGACAAGCCCTAACTCACATAACACATATTATGTAATGTATAAGAGGAGATGTGAAGCTCCCCCTACACACGTATATCATATAACGAAGAGTTGTCAAGCTCTTCAATTTATAATATACTCAACATGAATCTATATGTAAGAGAGATGTTAAGCTCTCCTCCTGCATATAGGAAATACAAACCAAAAATTTTCTTATTTAAACAAGATTTGAATTTTTCTTAATAAAACAAATTTTGTATTTTACTCAATAAATCAAATTGTGAATTTTCTCTTTTCAATCTTTGAAAATATCAATTTTAAAATAGTGATCAAAAGTAAAATAATGATCAAAATTGTAAATAAGATAACATCAATTGATACCAATATAAAAACTAATGCATAAGCTTGAAAGATAAGATTTGAAATTAGCTTAGCATTAACAAGTTTGTGCTTTAAATATGTAAATCAATTTTAGTTTAAGCACACAACAAATCATATATATGTATGAAGGAATTATATCAATAGAAAGTGATACATACATATATAGGAAAGCAAAAATATGAGTATATACAACAAGAATCATATTGATACCAATTGAAAATATCCAATGATACCAATAGAAAAGTAAGTTTATCATATACTCTATATAAAGTCTATCACATGAGGAATTCGAACTAGTTAAATGAAAATGTTAACAACTAGTACGGAATCCTTCAATCAAGGAATAAATCAAAAGGTTTTTCATGAAATATGCACAAATCACAAGGCACTAAAACACTCTAATCCATAAAGTCCATATAAAAATTTTCAAAAGAGATGAATGTACTAATTTATGTGAAACATGACAAATAAACTACAATAAATCACTCAAATTTTAAAAGAAAATATACGAAAAAACATAAAATTTCAAAAACAAAAAAAACACAAATTTTTATTATCACAACCAAATTTATATTCAAGGTATATGTATATTTTGACAACACAATAAGCATACATACATATCCCTTAAAACACAATTGAGTCCATTTAAATAGATTTGCATTAAAGGCAAATGACTCAAAAGGTATACATGTATATCTTAAAGTTTGGCAAAATAAAACATATTCATGAAATGAAATCACATGATCATGAATCAAATCAAAAAAAATGGAATACAAGTTTAGAGATGTAAGTATCATCAAAACTAAGCAATACAAGCATATTTCAAGGGTTCAAATAAGCATTCAAGCACAATTACAAATAGATTTATTTGTGGCCCATGATATATACAAGTATGAATCCTAGTGTTGACGAAAACTAACACTTAAACTAATATTCAAATCATGAAGCATCAAATTTTAAGAATACAAAATATATTTATCCAAGTTATTGTAAAATAGGATCATGTGTAAATCTCAAAAGCTATTTGAAGAAGAATAAATAACTAGTGTAAATTGTTTTTGAAAAACTAGTTAAAGATCCTTCAAATATATCAAATCAAAAGTTTTTCATGAATGAAACTAAGTACATAAAAATTCAAGCACTCATAGTCCATAAGGCTCATAAATTATTTTGTATTCATAAAAGGTGAGTGTTCAAAGGTTATGTAAATAGTATTTTCATGAAAATATACAATGAATCTCAATCAAACTTGAATCTTATTTTATTTCTTTAAAAATTTTATGAAAAATCATTTTTCATTAATCTTCATGGTATATGTATGATTAATCCAATCCTAACAATATGCATACATATCCCAAATGTAAAAAAGTCTATTAAATGTATTTGCATGAAAGCAAGAGACTTACGGGTATACATGTATATTTATTAGATTTGAATTATAATGCACATAAGAAAAATCACTAAAACGTGCAAAAGGTAATCATCAAAAATAGATCATACATATGCATAAAGTGTATAAATGCAGAAGTTCAACATATATACTACAAGTATAATTGTATTGAAACATAATGCATTCTACATCTAAAGTGAAGTACATGAAGACATAAAAAAACATGAACATGCTATGAATATATGGATACAAAAACATAAAAAATAGGATAATTGTTACCAACTCCAAAGCTCCAAATATGGTAGTCTTTCCCACCAAAATCTCCTGATAGCAATGCATCCAAAAGTTTGTCCATCATGTCCATTGCATCCGCTATCAAGGCACCAATCCTCTCACGTTTTGTGAGAGCCCTCACCTACATCAAAATCAAAGGGTGGGGGTTTTGGTACCCATACTTTCTTGGGTCCTTTGGGGTTAGCTTTATTGTAAGGATCCAAAATCTTTTATACTTAGCAAAATATAAATGAGGTTCTTATCAAAACAATATTTTGCTAAATGGCCTTTGCGGCCACAATGTGTACATGTGTACACCTTAGTATGCTTATGTGTAGGAGTGTGATCATGTTGTGCAACATAAGCAAATGCATGGTTATGATGTGCATGAATGTGTGGAGTTTGTTTCTTTGAAAACATTGACTCCAACCTAGAATGATTAAAAGCACAAGAGTTCAAAGTTGAACTCAAACCATCCATTTTATTTTTCAAATCTTTAATCTCATTAGTGGTGGCATGAAAAGCATGATGAGATAAAGAATCATTTTTCTTTTCTTTTGTGAAACAAATCTTTTTCTTTTTCACAAATTTTTCTTTTTAAAGAATTATTTTCTTGAAAAACAACTTCTTTTTGTTTTTCCACCAAATCAACTTTATTTTTCAAAACCATATTTCCTTCACATAAAATCATTCAATTTTGCAATCAAGGAAACATTCTCATTTTTCAAATCTTTATTCTCTTTTTCTAAGCATGCCATTTTATTTTCTAATGAATCTTTTTCAATAAGCATGGCATCAAAATTCTTTTTCAAATTATTGTTGTCTTTTTCTAAACATGCAATGTTAGATTTAAAGAATCTTGTTCTATATGCATGCAAGCAAGTTTCTTTTTCAAATTTTTATTTTCCTTTTTAATCATGTCATATTTCTCAAGAATTGTTTGGCAAAATGAAGTGAGCTCATCATATGACATGTCCTCATCATCGAATTCGGAGTTTACCTCAAGGGGGTTATCCCCTTGGACCATATAGCATACGTTGGAGATGTCGCTTCCAACGTCCGAATCGCTCCCCGCATAGTATAGATCCTTTTCGCCAAGGGAGGTGAGGGTGTTCCATACTACAAAAGCCGAATCAATATTAGCAACTCTAGATAAATAAAACATCATCTAGGGTAGACTTTAAAGTATTAAGGGGCTTTTGAGTTAGCCTCAAAATTCTTTACCATATAAACAATAATCATTATTAGTGATGGCAAGATAAACATGAAAACCTAAAGCCTTGAGGTACAAAGACATCTTAACCTTCCAAATTTGGATGTTAAGAATGTCAAGGTGGGTGGTGACATGAAGTCCATGGTTGTGTGTGTACAAATCTTGTGATTAGCCTAAATGAGGATCTTTTACTCTAGGTTGTTAGACCCAAATCAGAGTACCAAGCTCTGATGCCAATTGTAAAATCACCTAGAGGGGGGTGAATAGGTGATGGCTAATCTAATGGTCCACTTATGAACAAATAATGCGGAATTTAAACTAAGATGATCAAATAAAACTTCTTTAATTAAACACTTATGTATAAACACAAGAGTGTTGCCGAATTCCCCTTGCGAGGCTCTGGACAAGCTCCTCTAGATTCCCCTTGAATGGGTTGAGGTGCCGCGTTGGCTGTCTTGGTTGAATACTAGTGTTAACAACAATCCAAGCAAGTATAGCAATTATGAGCACAAGGGAATATATCAAGCATATAGAGATAGACAATAATTGAATGCAAGATATAAAAGAGACAAAGAGAGAGAGAGAGAGAGAAGAGAGAGAGAGAGAGAGAGATAGAGTAAGCAATCGCAAAACACAAAGGGTTTGTTTCGAGGTTCGAGCACACTTGCTCTACATTCCCCGCCTTCGACACCACGAAGGGTTTCCACTATGCAAGATCCCAATGGATCTCTCCTCGGTGCCGCAACACCTACAATCCCTCGGACTCCCAAGTCCCGTACACACGCAAGCTTCACAAGCTTGCCGAGGCCGCACCTCAAACCAAAGAGTTCACAACCGAACTCCAACCACCAACGAGCACACTTGCCCGTCTCCTCAAAGAACAAAGAAAAGATCTTTGGTGATCACAAACACTTGATCACCTACAAAAACTCTCACTACAACACACTATAGGATAATATAGCAATGGATAGCTCAAGTGTGGTGTGAGAAAGCAAGGAAAAGAACTATGGTGAAAAACTCAAAGAATCACTTTTACACTCTTAATAAAATCTTCCCTTTTGATTGGAAGTATTTGCACTTAAATCTTGTAGAGAAAACTCTCTGAAAAGACTAGGAAAAAACTGGCTCTAAGAGTCTCTAAAAACTTGGCTCAAAACAATGACCAAACCCCCTTTTATAGAGGTCAGAAAAATATGACGTTGGGGTCTGTCAGAGCTGCCGGTCGAACCGGTCGGTCGACCGCCAACGGTCAAGAATCCGACCGTTGGAGCCTCCGGTCGACCGCCCGGTCGACCCAGAAATCCAGAGAGCAGAACTCTCTGCAGGGGTCGACCGTGTACGGTCCGGACCGGGACCACTGTGCTGACAACGTGCACAAGGCTGTGCACGTCGGTCGACTGGACGGTCGACCCGACCTAGCTGCGGTCGACCGTCCGGTCGACCGACTTGGCCTGTCAGTCAGTCCACAGACTACACAGTTAAGGGATTTGGAAATAGGTCTTTTAACTTAATAAAAATCCCATAAATTCTCAGTAAATCTAAAAAATAGTTTCAATCAAAATAAAAACTGTTTTTTCTAAAAACATGTTTTTCTAAAACTTGTTTTTCCATAACTTCTCAAAAATACAAAAACAAGATATTTTGAACTTATTAAAGCATAGTGTGTATGGATATGATCCACTACACAATCATAATGAAATATCTATGTTTTTTTTATCATAAAGCTCTGAACTTGATTTGGGTTGAAAGATATGTATGATAGAAATACCAAAAACCAAAGTATATATATTTTGTCACAAAGAAAAATCTTTTTCTAAATAAAAAATTCTTTCCTAAACATATAAATAAAAATTCTTTTATGAAAGCAATTCTATCAAGAGTGTGTGTGTGTGATATAGGCTTGAGCAATCCACCAACTATCTATCCTTTACATTTTTAACTAAACAAAAAACTAAATCTTATACCTAGACCCAAGTCTTCATCTTCTTGAAGTCTTCACTGAAGGCTTCTCATCTTCTTGACTTGGTCCAAATGCAATCCACCGAGCTCATCTCTAGATGTGTTCTTTATGCATAGGCTCGTGAATCAACTGGCGCTAGCTTCACAATTGTCTTTAAATCCTTTGTTGAAGCTCCACACCTACTAAGATCTTGATAATAAATCTGTCACTAATTAACACAAGATCATTAGTAAATATAACTACATGAGTTGATCATCATCAAACTAGGGTGATAGGCCTTTGGGCCAACAAGATGTCGGTCGATCCATAACCGAATTTGGTCTTGTTTCGAACTTGGGTGGTGATGTGTTTCTAGTTAACCTAGATGAATTAGGGTCTCTTGACCACACTTGCATACACAAACACAATCACAAACAAGTTCACCAATAGTCAAGAAAAGAAAACAACCAAGCCTAGTCTAAGGTAACCTTGACCTAAATAACTCCTAACTGGTTGATTGTCCATAGGAGATATAATATAGACTTTAACCACAAGCTAATCAGCCAGGTCAGGGAAAGATTGGTGGGGGTTATCCGTCAAAGATGTTCCTTAATAAGTAACTACCAATCTTCAAGCTTTCGGCCCTTAATCTCTTTCTAGACACCAATTTGGCAGGAGTCAATTTCCAACACCTTCCCTCTTTAGGATAATCTCCTAGTGAGTTCGAGATGTCCCTAAGGCCACACGTCTATCAGATTTTACTTAGGCTTAGGTTTGTGAGTGCTTGGAATCTGATTTTTGGGCCAAAGAAAGGTGATTAATCCCCACCTTATCTTGTTATTGGGTGTTGCCCTTAAAATCAATTTGTGCAAGTGAACAAGATAAACAAGATTCACTCAAAGTGATATAAATCAACCAAGAATGAGTCCTATTCTGAATGCAATGCGTACGTACCTTTCTCCAGCACTCTTCAACAGTAAAGTAAATGAATTGAAAAGACTCGTGCCTAAAATGCAAACGTCTAATCAATTTTTTAAACTTTTCAACAAGTGTTTTACTGTTGGCTTAAAACAGGATGGTGGATAGCACAGAAATAGCACAAATATGACATACAAAAACTTAAATTTTTGCGAGCAATATGTCCTGCAAAAAAGTTTTTAGTAGTCCAATGAATTTTTCAGTTTTGCAACGCAATTTCTTGAAATTCTGTTTCCTACTTTCGAGAGTGGGGCACAGAATTTGCAAGTCTTCTCTCGCAAAACTTGAATGCTAAATCTTGAACCTTCAATCCCTGAAACAACACACAAAATTTGTTATAGAAAACAAATACACCATTCCCTTCCCAGCAAGGGCGCCAAAAAAATTGATTACTAAAAGAAAGAACAACAAAGAGTTTAAAAATTTACCGTGTAGCTTGTGGCTAGGGGTCGTGTCCATGAGGAGGAATGCGATGGAAGCTTTTCGGTGATTCATTTAAAAATAAAGAATTGTGTTCATTTTTTAATTGAAAAGAGAATGGAAAGAAGGAGATGATTAAAAGAGAAAATGCAACTTTGGAAAAGACTTTAGAGAAGGTGAAAATAAACTTTGAAAATTGTTGGTTTGTTTTAGATATAAGAGGAGATTCCGGGCTCACTAATGTTTAACTCAACTATGTACTTATCTCAAGAAAATTGGGTTGCATCACTTTATTATGAACCATAAACTTTTAGCTTCTTTTAATGTTCAAGTAAAACAAATAAGATCATCTCATTTAAATCTTAAGTCCTTTCATTACAAATCATTAAGAAGTGAATATTAAACCATCAAGAGCGAAGAAGCGAGCATGAAATAAAAACATTTCAAGAGATTTGTGTTTGAAAAGTACACGTTAAAGTAAAGAAATCCTCATGTGCTTTCAAGAACAAAGTTTTAACTAAGGCACTTTATGCTTCAAAAAATGTGCTTGTTATGGAATCAGTCAAGAGAGAAGGATAGAAGAGGTCCATTAGTGAGCCCAGAAAACGAATTAGCTACTCATTACGAAATGAAAACAAACAATAGAATGAAAAGCAAACTTGAACATACCGAATTCGAGTTGAGTGATCAAGCGAGTAGAAAGCTCCTTTGATTGTCACTTCAAAGACGAATTACACACTCAATTCCACTCTTCTCTCTTGTGTTTGCACTGAACTACAAATTATAAATTAAAAATATAACTTCTATACTATCTAACAAAGAGCCTAAATCCTTAAAGAATAAATAAAAATTTCTAATCCAAGTCTTCGCTACATTTTTCTTTGCTGATGAAACCAGTATTTATAGGCAAAAACCTAAAGGATAGGATCCCGGGAAGATTGGGGGAGCAAACGCTCCCCCAACAACCTCCACTTGGCCGCGGAAACGCGACTTGGGCTGCGGTTTTCGAGCCTGGTGTGGCCAAGTGGCCACACCCAGTTGGAGGAAAACTTTGGCTTTGGTGATTTGCCGTATCTTCTGCTGGTTTTCTTGTTTCTACTCCAGACGTTGACGAAATAGCCTTTAATTGTATGGCTTCAACCGCTCGATTCAGGGAGGATTCTTCTCAACCTCTTGATATGCCAAGATTTGCCCTGATTTCTTCATTTTGAATTTATTATGAATTAAATCAGAATTGGTGGGCTTTTGGGCTTGTTTCTCTTTTCTTTCTTTAGCATTTGGGCTACATTTAACAAAGAAAAAGGAGACTTATTCATAGGATTTATTAGCTATAAAAGTATGGTAAGGTGACAATAAAAATGCAATATATGTGACTAATCATTAAGCCAAGAGGCTAAGTGATCGGAGTTCATTTTTCATTATTTTATATTACCTTACCATGCTTTATGTTAATAAAATAGGAATTTTATTACTTTTCTATCTTATTTTTTCTGGTCCATTCTTTAATGGAGAAGAAGCCCAAATCTTGGAATTTTTAAGGGATTAAAGGTGTTTTTAGGACCCCACAACAAGGAAGCCCAATTCTGGAACGATCCAAGACATATTCCCCAACTGCTAGAAGCTCCAACTGGGCACACGCAGCGTAACAAAATGTCAGAGTAATCGCTAGCACAACGGCCAAGATGCTGCCGCGGAACGGGCCCTGGCCGCGGATCCGTGGCACAACCTTGGCCATCAATCAAGCGATTGATTCTACTGCTGTTATGAGATGTTATCTTCTCCTGAAGCCTATAAATAGAACCCAGGGCCTCTGTAAAAAAGGGAGGAGAGAATAGCATTTTTGTTTAGGCAAATAGTTAGGATTTCTTTAAGTTCTCTCTAGTCTTTTTGTGTAATTTTTATTTCTCCTTCTAGATTCAGAAAAGAGAGCGTGAGTTGAGAGAGATCTCTGTAATTGAAGAAATGATAACTCAATACAAAGGCTCAAGCTTTCCTTCCTCAAATCTTTCTTATTCTATTGCATTTACTTTCCAAGTTCTTTACTTTCTTGCACTTGTTTTCTACCATATCTTCTTGCTTGTTTTTCTTTTCTATGGCTAACTAATCCATTAATATGACTAACTAACTTCTAACACTACTAACTCTAACTCTTGAGTGATTACTAATTCATATGAATTATTGGATGTTTTTATTTCTAGTCTTATAATTAACAAGTCTTTTTATTCCCAATAATGATGAGTAGTGTTTCAATTCTAGTGAATGCTTTATATCACCTTCATATGATTCATGGTGCCTTTTTTAGAGCCTTATCTCTTGAACAAGTGCCTTGATGGAACATAAAGATGGATCACTTTAGTATGCTAACACCTATTGTACATGTTTCTTATTTCAATGCTAGTTTGTTATAACTTTGATGGACTAATGAATTTTACATTCTTTCTTAGCATACCTAAGTGTGAATACCTATGTTCCATTATTGAGAATCTATTAGGAGCCGATGATCCAATGAGGCCACCTAGTCAAGCCTAGATGAGAACACATCCTCAATTTGGGATAACATATTGATTTTACAAAGCAAGATGTACTATTGCCAATGAATCTACATGAGACATGATCACCCAATAAAATTAGTGAGTTAGTAGTGTAGAACATTAGTTAGTCATGACTTTTTCTATCAAATTCTAAAACTCCTTTCTAAAACTTTCTCTTTTCTAACATCACCGTTTTTCATTCTGTTTTCCTTCTCTTAAAAAAAAACTCTTCAAAAGATTCTTCACTCTCTTTCTACTTTGTTTTGTTTTCCATTTTTAAACAAAGAAAAAAACTTCATTTTTCTTCTCAAAAATTTCAACATAAAACAGTGAACGCTTCCATCGCTAGCCCTCCCTACGGATACGACCCGTTATAGCTTGTGCTACGAACGGAGATTCGAAGTAGTAAAGTAAATCTTCACACATATTTAGAGTTTTGATCATCAGCATAAGAGCATAACTGATTTACTCTAAACTCTTGCTTAATTCAGTTGCTTCTTCCGATCAAATTTTAGCGCTGTTTCTGGAGGGAGGGGCGAGTCTGGTTTTATTGAGTTTTGAAGTAGTAAAACGAATTTTTTTTTTCTCTGTTGCAGATTACAGGTTGAGGAAATAGGAAAACAAGACTTGCAGTAATTGGCCCAAAGGCCCATCACTCTAGTTTTGATGATGATTAACTCATGTAGTTATAGTACTAATGATCTTGTGTTTTTTTAGTCTCAGATTTGTGATCAAGATCTTAGTAGGTGTTTAGCTTTATCAAAAGATTTAAAAGTCAATTTTTAGAGCTGCACGTATGATTCAAGAGCTTGTGCATCAGACTACATCAAGTACTCAAAAGTAGTCTAGCTCATGGATCATGGTCTGGACCAAGTCAAGAAGGATGACAAGATTTTCAAGAAGAAGACCTTCAAGAGAAGACTGTGTCTAGGTTTGTTTTCAGTAAGATTTTATTTTTAGATAAAATGTAAAGGATAGATTAGTTTGTGAATTGCTCAAGTATCATATACACTCATACGTAAGATTTATATGAGTTTTCACAAAAGAGTTAAAAGAGTTTTCATTTTGGATACCGTTTTGGTTTTAGACTTTCAAATATACATGTGTTTTTTATCAAAACCATTTTAGTGCTTATTGTCAAAAACATAGATATTCATTATATATGTGCAGTGGATCATATCCATACACACTAAGCTTCAAAAGTGAATAGAATATCTTGTTTTTATATTTGAAGGAGTTTTGAAAAAATCAGTTTTCAATTTGGAAAAATACGGATTTTGTTTAAAGCCAAAATTTTTATAACACAAAAATAGTTCAAAATTTTTGTAACATATTTTTATTTTTACTCAAACATGTTTGTATATCAAAGTTATTACTAAACTTATTTTGTAGATTTTTAAAGAATTTATGGGATTTTATTAAAGGTAAAAAGACAAGTTTTAAATCCCTATAATTGCTATTTTTGGCCTTCTTCCAGTCGAAGGCTGGTCGATCGAGACAGAAGTCGGTCAACTGGGCGGTCGACGATGTGCACAAAACGTGCACGGCCAGGGCCGATCGACCGCATGGTCGACCGCCAGAGAGCTTCTGCTCTCTGGAAATGGCCCGGTCAACCGGGCGGTCGACTGCTAGGCCATTGTCCTGAAGGCGGTTGACCGGCCGGTCGACCGACCTTCCCACACAGTCAAAAAAATCGACCGTTGGTGGTCGACTGACAGCAGCGTCAGCTATTGATTTGGACCCCAACGGCTAGTTTTTGTTAGCCTATAAATTGGGGCTGCCTTGGGCAGTTTTATACAAGA